>VXCM01003341.1:48479-62049 GCA_014773175.1 Lucifuga dentata
TTTTTTTTTTTTTGTTTTTTTTTACCTCAGTCAGACAGCTATTTTTTAAAAAGTATGTTTATTCTATAGAGATTGGTGGCGTTAGCAGACTGATATACACTAAATACACTAATAATAATAATAATAATAATAATAAAAAAAATAATAATAATAATACCACATTCTATTTACATAGCACTTTTCTAGACACCCAAAGTCGCTTAACAAAAAACATAAACAGAACTAAAATCAGATGTAAAACATAAAACAGTATTACAGTGTTACGGCTGTCACTGTGTGAATGGCCCAATAAATGTGTTTCTTTGTCTCTCTCTCTCTCTCTCTCTCTCTCTCTCTCTACCACTCCTGTGCATGGATGCAAAACAGACTGTACTGAGTCGCTTTTCCTATTGGTTGTCCAGGGAAAGGAGGGACAACATCAGCTGAGCCATTTCTGCGATTGGTCCAGTTTCCCTTCTCAGGGTGCGTCCACAACTTCTCCCGTGCTTGGCAAGTGGAAACAACCTGATTGGAGGACACTTACATCAGCTCGACCAATTAGGATTCCCCAATCAGACACTGGACTCATTCAAATACCCTGTGAACTCTCATTTTGGTGGCTGCGTCTGTGTGAGAAGTCCATTCCGCCACTTGTGTTAATTGAGAGCTGTGTGTATTGTGTAATTAGTTTCTCCTATTGTGACTTCCCGTTGTTTGGAACTATTTTTTCTTGGTTTTTATATTTGGCTGGATAACATAGTGATCAGTTGGATTAGTTTCTGTCTTGTTTGGTTTTCATCCACTGATTTAGGTGAATCGCTTTTTGTTGTTTTATTTTATTGAAGGAAGTTTTTTTTTTTTTGTTAGATATTCTTTTATTTGTTCTTTTACTGTTGTCATTGCTGGTTTGTGGTTAGCCTCAAATTTCAGTTTGCTGTTTGTAATCCATTATCCTGCTTCTACAGCAGTTTGGTATTTAAACAAATTACTTTTCTTCGCCTATTCCATCGGCTTTTGTGTTGCTTCCCTCTCCCCTAGATGAACAGGGTTGTAACAGGGAGGAAGAAAAGAAGAGAAAAAGAGCTGCTAAAGTAAAGCTGATCAGGAGAGTCTCAGCCTCCTAAACATGTTGATGTTGCTGCTCTGATGGATCTGCAGATGTTCCATGGATGAGGAGCAGCAGCTACAGACGTAGCAGCTCCATCCTGTAGGTGGAGGAGCCATATCTGCTGGTCAGAAGACGATCAAATTGTGGTAACTCCAGTTTCAAAGATAGTGAAATGCAGTGATGGGCCATGCCATTTTACACCTAGGCCTTCAGAGCTATCCTCCTGCAATAAACCACCTTCTAATAACCTCAGCATGACACTAGGGCTATAGGCTGCTGTTATTAGACATAACCAGCCCATATTCACAGTGACAGTAACCTTTATCTAGTGAATAAAGTGATTTAACATGAGGATCAACACCTATGACAGTTACAACACACTAACTGCAGAGATATGAATAGGATGTAGCATTATTATGCATTATGACAGGATGCTGCATCACATATAAACATGGCATAGCCTAAATCAGTGTCATTACCAAAGAAACAAGAACAAACTCACAACAACCATCACATTTCCTCATACGACCAGCAAGTAAGATAAAATGCTGTAAAACACAAATAACACAATCAGATTCAACAGGCTTCTCCACAGATTCCAGCCACATAAAAATCCATCAGACTTACCAAAGCTGCTCATCATCTGAAGACAAAGTCCATCCTCCTTTCTGTCTTTAGAAAGAGTTTAACCACACGGCTGTACATTATCGGTGCATTTCAGTTCCAAACTGTGAAAAAAACTGTTGTCAGTTAATCCATTTCTTCTCCTTCAGCCATTGTGCGTTAAAAAACAGCAGGACTAAGTAAAAATCTACACAAAAAATCTAAAGCACTACATCTAAAAATCTAAACGTCAAGAAAGAAAGTTTAAATAAACATTAATGCTACGTTACGTGCTAGCTAGGTTTACTTGAGTTAGCTAAGCTAACCGGCTCTCTTCTTCTTCTGATGAATTTCTGGCAGGCTGTTTAGCTGTTAGCATAATGCTGTACTCTGATGACGTAGGCCAAGGCCAGCTAGAAGGCCCTGACGTGTAAAAGAATACGCCCAACATGGCAAACTCAAAATCTGATTGGTTAAAGAATATGACAATCAACAACATCGTCCCATTTGCTTGAATAGCAGAGGGGATTCACTGGAGATTCTGAAGGCCTCAGGCTAGATTTTTTTACCCGGAGACAGCACAGGGGGAAAATCTGATTGGATAAAAGCTCTAATTTCTATGAGCTGCACTGGAAGCAGCGAAACTGAGGAAGAGAGTAGCAATTAAATGACATTAATAACAAAACTGATGGGAATGAACTTTGTAAAATACAGATAACATTAATTAAAAAATATATTAAATTATAAAAACATAATTTGATGATGATTCTGACACATTCTGATCTCTAGGCCAGCAGAGAAGGCCTTGCTGGCCCTGATCGCACACCACTGTTGAAATGAGATTATCAGGGACTCAGCAGTTTCAGCAAGAGGCGACACACAAAGTAGCCGAAGCAAACGACAGTTAAAAGACGTTAATGCAACAGCAGCAGCCAGCTGCAGTCAGCGCAGCCAGCAGCTCAGCAGGAAAAGAACCAGTCCAGCAAAGAATCCAAAGAGCAAAGAGTCACAAAAACCTCACAAAACAACCACCATTCCCAAACTGGAATACAAAAAAGAAAAAAAAAAACTGCACAAGAAAAAACAAAATGAAACATAAACAACAAACAAATGCAGGAGGAGTGGCAGCGTTCCCTCCTAACGTACGTAAAGACCAGAAGTTTGAGGCCACCCCCAGATTTAAAAAAAAAAAAAAAAAATCATCAATACACTTTGTTTTACAATTTAATGCCCAGGAAATGACAAAAATACATAAAATAAATATAAGTAATTACTTTTCAATAAGACTTAGTCAACTAGAGCACATAATTATGTAGTCACTCTGGCTACAGAAATGATTAGTCTGTATTACTGACACTCCTGTTGTGTTCCAGCTGAGATACTTTACATCTGAGTTTACCTTAAACTCTCTTAGTGCTGAGGATTTCCTCGTCTCTGACCATAAAGGCATTGTTTTTAATTTTGATTTTACTGTTGAGAGGAAAACAAATGGATCATATGCTTTCTGTTCTCAACTCTGAAGCAGTCCAGGTGTTTCTGCAAGGTTCACGGCTGGAAAACACGTGGTTTGTGGTTTGTAGACAGATGTAACCGGCTTTGCCTCTCAGTTTTAAATTCAATTGCATCATTAAAAGCTCATTCTGTAGCAGCTGTAAACCTCTCTCCATAGTGAACAGATGACATCCAGGCTTAGAAACGTGAATGTAGAAGGACTGAATGCAGATAGAAGAAAGCTAAACTCGAGGCTCACAGATTATCTCTAAAGAACTGTTGTTTCAGTACAGTAATAAGGTTAAGGAAGCATATTTCTCCATACCAAAAACTCTAATTTGTTTTTTAGACAGTCGACAGGCTGGTAAACTTCACTCCATCCACTCTATTTATGCAATCAAACCAGGACTGTGTAAACTTCCTGAAGTTTTTTTATTGATAAGATCAGTGAGATTCATTCCTGAATCATGCCCTCCAGTATTCCAGTTTATAATCTCCATTCTTTGGAGTTTCCCAGTCAGATCCTGTAGACATTGTTTCTTAAATGCAGTCATCCTCCAGCCCATTAGATGCTGTGATATTGTAACATCATCTTTTTTGAAGAAAACTGTTGAAATAATTGGCTCCATCTACTTTGAATAGTCAGTAGCTCTCTTGTCACTTGTTGTGCTTCTGATTATTTTAAGCAAGCAACTATCACCCCACTACTAAAGAACAGTAAGTTAGATCCCTCATTCCTCCATAACCATAGAGCAGGTGTTCCATAACTTTTTTATTTTGGGACCCAAAACAGATGTTTGTTGTCTTACTGGAACCCATAATCACAAATCATCACATCACTTTAATAAGCAGAAATACAGACGTACAAGAATTACAGACAGAAATGCAGACAAGTACATTTAAAAGTTGAATTTTTGATAGTTCTGTCACTCTCTCCTTTCTATTTCCCACAAAATCACAAAATTATAAATCAGCATGATACTAATAAATGAACACAGTAAACTTTCAAGAAGTACAAAGGTCAGCCTTCAATCAAAGTAGAACAACCTGTCTACCTAAGTCTCAGTTTAGGCCTTATTTTATTTTTGAGCTTTACCTATTCTATTTAATATTTATTACTGAACTAAAGATGCAGTGTAAATGTTTTCATAATGTCTCAATATTTAGTTTGAGTCTCAATCAGTCCTAATGAGACGTGTGACTGCTGGAATTTTCAACCAGTAGGTCTATTCTGGGCTTGGTTTTTAGAGAGAAACACTTAAATCATGCTCAACATTTAATCTGTTTCTATACTTATTTTTACTGTATGCTAATGTAGAAAATCCATACTTGCACAGGTATGTAGCATCAAACTGAATCAACAAGCTTTCTAAGCAGAGACCTCTGTCTGCTGCAGATGAGCTAAAACTGGTAAAGAGTATCTGTCTCAGAAAGTGTCTTACTACCATCGCTGACCTGCAGCGTGACCTTTGACCCTCCAACTCTGTCTGACTTAGACCAGCTCAGCTGGATGAGAGGCAATACCATCCATGTTCAACCATGACTTACATTTTTATATATCTATATATTTATATGCTCTGTTAGTGGGTGGGGCCTTTATTTACCTCAGCTTCAGAGAGAACCTGGCTGGTATAAGATACAGGCTTTTATTGGAGACGGGCTTTTATTTCTAATTTTAAGCTATATGTATAACTATATGCTTGCCAAACCTTCCCTCTGCTGTGTCATAATTTATTTGTGTCCTTCAGTTTTCCATTAAAATCCTGGAAATGAGGACAGCGGTGAAAATCTGTTAAGTCAACGCTCCCTGCAACAGTTATTACGATAGGCGTGGTGAGATGTCAAACCAAACTGAGCCTTGTAGCCGGCTTGCAGCTTATGTGTCCCACCACTGATAGACACACCATAATACATTTAAGAAAAGAAATAAAAAAAAAAAAAAANAAAAAAAAAAAAAAAAGACACCGCTGCTATGGAGAATTCTCCATAGCTGTGTTTTTCACACTGTGAATGATCATACTGTGAAATTTTTACATTTCACAGTGTGATCATTCCTCTGTCAGCTTTTATAAAGGTTTGTTTTCATCCATTTTATCCACATTTCCGGGTTGATGTCTTACAGTGGAGCGTCACTCGCTGCTCGCCGGGGAGGAGCTCCATGTTTACGGCTTTGTTTCACGTTGAGTCCAGTCGTTCCTTCTGGCTGAAAGGACAACGGCTAGAGGTTTTTAAAGTGGTTTAGTACTTAAAACGTAGATACTGTCATCTGGTTATGGAGCCCAGGCTGGCTCAAGGAGAGAGAGAGAGAGAGAGAGAGAGAGAGAGAGAGAGAGAGAGAGAAAAAAAAGTCATTCAAACGATTTAGTAAGTCATTTTCCCCCTCCTCCATGAGCCTCCCAGGCTTTGTAGTTAGCGTTAGCAGCAGTAGAATACACTAATATTATTTGCCTGGACCCGTAACAGACATAAACCAACCCGGCCTTTATTGGAGACCGGCCACTATTTGAATACTGGTTTTTAATAGAGAATTTATGGTACAGTATAACTACATTTAAAAATAATTATACTTTTAATTTATTACAGAAGCTGCTAATACATTTTTAAATTTGACTGTCTTTTCAATCTTGTGCTTCCAACCACTACCTAACGACTTTAACTGATCTGACAGGTCAGACTCAAACATTATGAGTCAGCTGTTGATATTTGCTAACACCACACCTCTCTCTCTCTCTCTCTCTCTCTCTCTCTCTCTCTCTCTCTCTCTCATTACATTCAACATAACTCCTGTAACACTAACTGAACTTACCATGCCACTGTAAAAACTCTGTTGAACTTCTCCTCTTTGCTCTGAAAAACTCTCTTGGCTTGCCCTGATGCTGGTTTGAAGATGCCTGTTTAATTTGTTCATTTTAAAGCTTTCATTACTGAGCTCCTTTCCATATAAAACACATTGTGGGTGCTCTTCTCCATTTCTCAGGGCTTTGGGGAGATGATATACATCACTGTATCTTTTGTTGAAGAACATCATAGTAAGGGCGGCACGGTGGCGCAGTGGTTAGTGCTGTTGCCTCACAGCAAGAAGGTCCTGGGTTTGATTCCCGGCCGGGGCAGGGCCTTTCTGTGTGGAGTTAGCATGTTCTCCCCGTGTCCACGTGGGTTCCCTCCAGGTGCTCCGGCTTCCTCCCACCTCCAAAGACATGCATGTCAGGTGAATTGGGAACTCTAAATTACCCGTAGGTGTGAATGTGTCAGCTCTGCGATAGACTGTCGATCTGTCCAGGGTGTACCCTGCCTCTCGCCCTATGCGTGACCTCATAGTGTGACCCTCAACAGGACAAATGGGTTTAGAAAATGGATGGAGGGATGGATGGATGGCTGGACATCATAGTAACCAACTACCAGCACCCTAGCATCCACCCAGAGCACCATAGCAACTGCCTGAACACCCCCACCACCTAATTATGCAACCCTATGCAAAAACAATGAGGAAACTGACTGATATTTATAGCATAACTTAGATTTGTTGAATTAGACAGAAACCAAAGAAGATGACCCTTTGTAAATGAAATCATGATTCCCTTTCATCCAAGAAACTCATAATGCAACTGAAGAGAAAGGCAGGGCTAGTGTAAAGGGATGTCTGTCACAAAGTGTGTGTGTGTGTGTTAATGCACTTCCCTCTGTACTCTTCCTCTATTCATTAATATACATATTTAAAAAGAGAATAATATGCAAATCCTGCTCCAGATTAGACATGAGAGCTGGTAATTTGCTCTGAAATATAATTCTGCACACATTAACAAGTTACCTAAGGCAAAGCAGTATATTTCTACTTGGTTTAATCTAATTATAGAGCAAACATTAAAACTCCATTTGCCTGTTTTCTCAGGGATATGTTCTGGCCTGCGGTGCAGACGAATGTTGAACGTGTTTATTCACTGAACTCGCCTCGTGTAAATGCAAGCTCTTTGTTTTGCTGCTGATGTGAAATACTGTAATGTGAAGACATGCAGCAGCAGATTGTGTTGAACACACGATATGAGCTTGTGACCACAACAAATAACTAGGACAAATCTGCATTCAAGAGGCGATGACTTTTGAAGATTCATGATTTATACATGACCCTTCAAACAAGGTTTTTATTTTTGACCCTGAAAAATACACAGAAGATCCAGCGGTGGTAAAAGATTTATGTGTCTTTGTTTCATTTGGATTGTAGCTGCTCACAGCTGCTGGAGCAAACAAACAAAAAAAAAAAATGGAGGANAAAAAAAAAAAATGGAGGACGGTGGATAGAAAATGGTTGTCACATGGATTCACTGTGCTCAAACCTAAACAGCCACTCTTTCCTCCACCAGGAGATAATAAACACAGTAATTGGCTGTCAGAGCCATTAGAGAGGCTAAAGACATTTGTTAGACCTCCTTACCTAAGCAGAGACTGACAGTCGATCCACCTCAGTTCCTCCTGTCAGTGTCGGCTGTTTAATAAAGGTTTGAGCTGGCTGAGAGTTAGCAGAACTCAGACTGGATACGTGTTTTCATGAAGAAGAAATTCTGCTGGAAAACAGAATAATCACCAAGACAACGTCATTAAAATACCTGTTACCTTTGTTCAGGTCTATTGATGATCAGTACATTTTACTCAATAACTCCACATTTACTCTAGAAGTATATACCTTACATTAACTTATAATTTATAATCAGAAACACTCTTCAGCAACGTGTAAATGTACACAGAACACAAACGGATGTGGAAACTTAAATCGCCTAATGAGATCCAATGACAGTTCAGACAGAATCCAGATAATGAGAATCCATCCATCCTTTATCCATACCCGCTTATCCTGATCTGCAGCTTATTCTAGTGGTCACTGGGTGAGAGGTACACCTGGACAGGTCACCAGCCAATCATAGGGCTGATACACAGACAGACAAACTCATTTTCATCATTTCATACTCTATTTCATCTAAGCTGCATGTTTTTGGAGGAAACCCACGCAGACACAGGGAGAACATGGAAACGCCACTCAGAAAGGACCCGGTTGGGTTTGAACCCGGGACCTTCTTGCTGTGAGACAACAGTACTAAACACTAAGCCACCATGACAGGAGGCATAAGTGATAAAAGCAACATCATAGCTTTTTACATCTTTTTCTCCACAAAGAAGCTCACACAACTTCAACAACAAGCAGCTCCTCCATGTTTGGCTCCATAACAGCATAATCACAGGACTTCTCTCGTGCTTTGACTTCTAGCACGAGGGTTTATGACAGTCATCCTCCAAAGTCCAGACTCCGGTCCAGATCTGGACTGAACCACAACTGTCTCTGGACTCTGAGCAAATTATGCTTTTCATATGTATTATCTGAAAGACATTGCTGAGACGCAACATTCTCCACTGTAATCAGCGCTCTGAATGTCTGACTGTTCCACTGAGTGTGTGAGAATGTCTGCTCTGCTTTAGTTTGGTCCAATCACATTCAGCGTCCCGTCATCTCCATGACAACGATGGGTTGACACAGCATTGGGCTCATTGAGAGTTGACAGCGCAGCTAGTTTCATCAGCAGTTAGCTTGACTCAGGGTCAGACTGGCCATTGGGAAGGGGCGGGACTTTTCCCGGAGGGTTGCAGCCATTGGTGGGCTGGCTGGTGGCCTTTGCACATTATAATATAATAAATAAAAATGACTGACAGTCTGGATGCAAGCAGGGACTCATGATTGGTTGGTCATGTGGTTAAAAATTTGACAGTGATCAGCAGGTTAGAAACTTTAGAATGCAGAGAAACATTTGATATGTTGATTTAGTGTTTAAGAGTCTTCATCAGGNGTTAGAAACTTTAGAATGCAGAGAAACATTTGATATGTTGATTTAGTGTTTAAGAGTCTTCATCAGGATCCATGGTTTGGTCATGTGATCAGGGTGTAGCAGTGGGTTGGTCATGTGATCAGGGTGTAGCAGTGGGTGGAGTTGGACTGTGGCAGCTGTAATGAGTCTGNTGGGTTGGTCATGTGATCAGGGTGTAGCAGTGGGTGGAGTTGGACTGTGGCAGCTGTAATGAGTCTGTTATCACACACTAACATCTGTTTGACATAAACACACACCAGCATGTCTGATATATATAGTTTGTCCTCCATTTCTGCTGATGGAGAGTGATCAGAGTATTGATGGNCAGCATGTCTGATATATATAGTTTGTCCTCCATTTCTGCTGATGGAGAGTGATCAGAGTATTGATGGTGTCATGCATATGCAGATAAAATAGAATCATTTTATTATGTATGAGTCAGAATGTGAGAAAATTCTGATCTGTGTGTTTAGATCAGTCATGTTGGCAGATATCTGTTATGCATCTTTTTTATTTCCACATATGCATGTGGCCCAAAATAGATCAGAAAATATCTGATTCCAGATGGTTTTTTTTTTTACCATTTTCATCTTCATCACAAATACCTGACATGTGTGTAGTTGTAGTTAGATACACGTGAGCAGCAGATCTGAATCAGGTCACCAGTGTAAATATGGCATGTATGACACAGCAAGTATGACTTAACAGGTTCTCTTTTCAAAGTCCACAATCCATCGTACAGCATCCACATTAGCCTGCAGACACGGTGATGCTGTGTGTGTTTTGAGTGGGTAGGAGTCTGTGGGCGTGATGAGCCTGACACATCATCCCACCTTAGAGCCCTCGCTGTTTACACTCAATCACTTCTCATCTGCTCACAGCAGACAGGTGGGGGAAGATGATTCATCCAACGAGAGTCAAATGAAGTGAGGATGAAAGTGATTTAGTTAATGTAAGTCACAGCAGTTAAGATCCTAACAACCTCTGCAGCACTGTGGAATGTCCTGTCATTAACAACAGGAGCTAAAATCCAGATTTCACACAGCTGACACAGATCAGATCTGTTCAGTGACTCTTTGTTTCAATTACTTTAATTTAGGTCGGCTTCAACCTTGATGTCTGTATTTCAGATTTCTCATTGTTGACACAGTAGTTACAGTCTAAATGAAACATCAAAGCTGGAAAGAGTCATGTGGCCACCGTGGGGTCACCGTGGGGTCATGGCTGGGTGGTGATGAACCCGCTGGGTGATTTGGTTAAATTAACTTTGACCAGTGGGGAAATTTGTTTGTCACCTGTACATAAAAGACCATACCTATACCCATACCTTCACCTCTGGAACAGGTGATGATGTTTGAAGCATCGTCACCTCCTCTGCTGCCCCTCTTCCTCATCAGTTTAGATTGCATTTCCGAGAGTAGATCAACTTCCAAGTGACACGGTGCTAGGGGCCAAAGTTGATACAACTTCCTGCCAACTGTAGGTGATCGGCATGCCGTGCTTCTCCCCCCATGACTCAATGCAATTGGGGATGAATGTTCCAAACAGCCATAAAATCAACAACATTTTACCTCTCTGTCCAAACACTGCGGCTGATGCATCCATATAGAGATAATCCTACTTGAACATGCAAAAACGAGTAAAACAAACAGAAGAGGAACAGACAAATTCAAAGAAACACAGACACACAAACATAGCACACAGGTGACCGAGTCGCTGACAGGGGTGGCGCCTCATGGGTAAAGGTATGGGTAAAACCCGTCCACTATGACACATGGGTCCATGATACATGGACCCATGTGTCATTTCAGATTCAGCTGAGGATGATTTTGAGGCTGTTTTCATACTTATGTGGTTTGGTCCAGTCAGACGAGGATTCATTTACCGCCATTGTTATGATTTGTTTATGCAGATCTGCATGCAGAAATTGTACTCAGGTTCGGACCACAGCAACCACATATTAAAGAGGTGGTCTCAGTCCAGTACCACACAAACTCTGGAGCGGCTCGTTTCTGTTCTGAACGTGATCAGCACAACTTCCAAATCAATTACAGATCAATCTATTGATCTACTGCAGGGGTCTAATCATGGACCTTACCTTTCTTTGTGGACCTTTAAGATACAAATCTTAAAGGTCCACAAAGAAAATTTTCAGTAAGCCAAAGGTCCATTTATTAAAGTCAGTTAAGCCAGAGTCAGACTGGGATCCTAATTTTTTTATTCTTTTTACTTGATGAAACTAGCTGTGCTGTCAACCTTCAGTCAGACATTTGGTTTCACTTTGCAGGAGAAAGCAGAGAATTTTGACTCATGGTGTCGCAGCGATGTCTCACAGATAATAAAAATAATACATATGAAAAGTGGAATTTGCTCAGAGACAGCTGTGGTTTGGTCCAGATCTGGACCAGAGTCCGGACTTTGAGGATGACTGATCTACTGACTGATCAAGAAGTGGAGATGCTAGGTGTGCATAGTTAATGTTAAGTACTTATGATGATCAAATCAAACATCCATCCATCCATCCATCCATTATTCTCCGCTCATCCAGGTCCGGGTCGCAGCGGCAACAGACTAAGCAGACCGGCCCACACTTCTCTGTCCCTGGCCAGGCCCTCTAACTCCTTCTGGGGGACTCTGAGGCGTTCCCAGGCCAGCCGGGAGATGTAATCCCTCTAGCATGTCCTGGGTCTTTCCCGGAGCCTCTTCTCAGTTGGACGTGCCTGGAAGACCTCCCTAGGGAGTCGACCAGGGGGCATCCTTATTAGGTGCCCTAACCACCTCAACTGACTCCTTTTGATGCGGAGGAGCAGCGGCTCTACTCCGAGTCCCTCCCGGATGTCCGAGCTTCTCACCCTGTCCCTGAGAGTGAGCCCAGACACCCTATGGAGGAACCTCATTTCTGCCGCTTGTATCCGCGATCTTGTCCTTTCAGTCATTACCCACAGCTCATGACCATAGGTGAGGATAGGAACGTAGATTGATTGGTAAATTGAGAGCCTCACCTTCTAGCTCAGCACCCTCTTCACCATGATGGTCCAGTACAGCATCTGTAGGACCTTGGACGCTGCACCAATCTGTCTATCAATCTCCATCCTACCCTCACTCGTGAACAAGACCCCGAGATACTTAAACTCCTCTGTCTGGGGTAGTGACTCCCCTCTAACCTGGAGGGAACAGTCCACCTTTTTCCTACAGAGCACCATGGTCTCAGACTTGGAGGTGCTGATTCTCATCCCAGTCGCTTCACACTCGGCCTCAAACCTGCTCAGTGCACATCGAAGGTCACTGTCTGATGAAGCCAGCAGAACCACATCATCTGCAAAAAGCAGAGATGCAATTCTGAGGTCACCAAACTGGACACCCTCCAATCCCTGACTGCGCCTTGAAATCCTGTCCATGAAAATCACAAACAGGATTGGTGACAAGGGGCAGCCCTGGCAGAGTCCAACACCCACCAAAAACAGGTCTGATTTAGTGCAGAGGATGTGGACACAGCTCTGACTTTAGTTGTACAGGGACTGGATGGCCCATGTCAACGAACTCGGTACCCCATACTCCCGCAGCACCCCCCACCTCGGGGGACACGGTCGTAGGCCTTTTCCAGGTCCACAAAACACATGTGGACTGTAGACTGGTTGAGCATACTCCCAAGCCCCCTCTAGTATCCGTGCGAGGGTGAAAAGCTGGTCCACAGTTCCACAACCAGGAGNTACTCCCAAGCCCCCTCTAGTATCCGTGCGAGGGTGAAAAGCTGGTCCACAGTTCCACAACCAGGAGGGAACCCACATTGCTCCTCCTGGATCTGAGATTCAACTATCAATCTAATTCTCCTTTCCAGCACCCCTGCATAGGCTTTCCCGGGAAGGCTGAGAAGTGTGATCCCTCAATAGAACAGAACAGCTTTGAGGCCAATCAAAAGTCATTTTCCATGGTCTCCTCGAACTCCTCCCACACCCGAGTTTTTGCTTCCGCAACCGCTGAGGCTGCAGTCTTTCTGGCCTGCCGGTACCTGTCAGCCGATTCCAGAGTCCCCTGTGCCAACTAGGCATGAAAGGCCTCTTTCTTCAGCCTGACGGCTTCCCTCACCACTGGCGTTCACCAGCGGGTTCTTGGGTTCCCGCCACAACAGGCACCAACAACCTTCTGGCCACAGCTCAAAACAGCTGCTTCAACAATGGAGGCTTTGAACAGGGTCCATTCAGAATCCATGTCCCCAGCCTCCCTTGGAATACAGGAGAAGTTCTTTCGGAGGTGGGAGTTGAAGATCATCTGGACAGGTTCTTCCGCCAAATGTTCCCAGCAGACCCTCACAACTCATTTGGGTCTTCCTGGTCTGTTCGGTGGCCTCCCCTGCCATCTGACCCAACTCACCACCAGGTGGTGATCAGTTGACAGCTCTGCCCCTCTCTTTACCCGAGTGTCCAAGACACACGGTCGTAGGTCTGATGATACGATTATAAAATCAATCATTGATCTCAGACCTAGGGTGCTCTGGTACCAAGTACACTTATGAACACCCTTGTGCTCGAACAAGGTGTTT
>VXCM01003342.1:0-56731 GCA_014773175.1 Lucifuga dentata
TGTATCGGGACCATGATGCATGGTGATTTTGCACTTTAAATAAATTGATTGATTGATTGATTGTGTGTAGGTCTGTCTTTCATATACGTCAGTGCTAAACCATGGAATTACACAAGAGCTTGTGCAATCCTATGTTATACACAGCTGTCACATTTCACTGTCATTAAAAATGGTTGTGCAATAGTGTTTTTACACAACAGCCGGTACCGGTAAATATCAGCCAGTATTAGCTTATCAAACACATATTGGTATCAGCATATATATGAATGTAATTTTTCTAAATTAATAATAAAGAGATTTTATAACTATAAGGCCCAATATAGAATCCCTCCATTTTCCTTCACTTATTATCATTTAAACATCACTAACCAAGGTTTAGTATAAAAGATTTGCCTTAAACATTAAAATCTCTCAATGCTTTAAGGGATGATGTTATCAAGTTTGTGAATATGGAGAGAGCAGAATCAAACTCCTATTTCATCTTTCAGGCAAAAAAAAAAAACAAAAAACGTCCAACCCATTTCTATGTCTCTAAGTAATCCACACACAATTCNAAAAAAAAAAAACAAAAAACGTCCAACCCATTTCTATGTCTCTAAGTAATCCACACACAATTCACAATTTCACTTATTTTGTGGCTCTGCTGAGACATTTTATGTGCCACACATCCTTCTAGACATCAACCAAATGAGCATTCATATAAACTGATTACTTGGGAAATTGGGTTATTGCAACCCTGTTAATGACTTAACCAGAGCATTATCTCTATCTGGTTCATAGTAACGAGGCTGTGCTGTACATCTAAAAAGTACTGAAGACATGGAGAAATGGTGGTACTGCATGTACAAATCTTGTAGTCACACAGAGACCTAACAACAAGGTCTGTGGATAATGATCCTACCTGATCTACAATCATAAACAATATCAAACACACATGAAAGAGAGGCTGTGGTAAAGAAATATATGGAAAGAGAAAAGACAAAAAGGAGACAGATAGGGAGAGACTAAAGCAAGCGAGATGAAGGGGGAGCAGAGGTCTTTTATTTGTTGCGGTCTGCATGACAGTATGAGCGCTGACATCAAAGTGCAGAGGATGGACAGAGATGAGAGAGGAGGAGAGATCTGGAAGCCATATGAAACAACGGGGGGGCGGGGGGGAAGAGAGAGAGAGAGAGAGAGAGAGAGACAGAGAGAAAGCAGAGGCAAAAAAGGGAGAGTGACTCCCAGAATATGCTGAAACATCAAATCACATCCTGTTCACACACACTCACGCAAACCGCACAATTTTTTATATGCCTAAACTTTTGTTGAATGTTGTGTAACAGCACAGTCTCTTGCTAAAGGCATGTTTGCTAATCTTCAATTTTCCCGGTCAAAAGTTGTGGAACAAAGTTTTAACATCACCACAGGCTCGTCTGTCACTTCAGCCCTTGTTTGGCTCTCCAGAGGAAATGCAACTGGATCTAAACGTGGTTGTTTGTGATATCGTGATGCAAAGACAATAGTTGTGTAAAATCTGCAGCATGACGAGGATTTCAACTCTTGAACTATAATATATATGGTATACAGTATGTAGATAAATATGCAGGTATCTGTGTACACACACATGACAATGTGAAAATGCTGTAATAATTCTTATAACGCCAATAAAAATGTATATACACACCATACATACCCACATATGTACATCCATATACATTAAAGTAATTACAATGACGCCTCTTTGGGAATATGTACATTGGAGTAAGATATGGTTGCAGTAATACATCAAATTCCTGCAAAAACAGGCCATAAAATAGGCTGAGTTCTAGCTAAAAAAGAATTTTGAAAAGATGTGGTCACTGAATGCTTTTTGTGAGGGAGCGATGAAAAATTACCCACAGTCCACAGTGACCACACAGACCAGAAAGCTTTGTGCTGTGTGATGACTCTGAAATCAACTCTGGGTTAAAAAATGAATATAACCAATTATTAGGAAAAAAGAAAAGAAAAGAAAAGAAAAGAAAAGAAAAGAAATGGAGTGTTTGTGTGCATGTGAGTCAATCTAATGNAAAAGAAAAGAAAAGAAAAGAAAAGAAAAGAAATGGAGTGTTTGTGTGCATGTGAGTCAATCTAATGCCAGAAAACAACAAACACACAAATGTGAGAGAACCAGGAGCCAGAAGGGTCTCCCACTCCATCCCCAGATTCTTCTCCAGGCATTCGGGAATAAGGCCCATTCCTAAATCGATCCCTACCTACTACCCTTTCACTACGGAGTGTCACTTTGCATGACTTCAGAAGTTCACTATTAAAGGTAATGGAGGTGCTGTGCATAGGACAAGAGTGTAGGGAACCGGTTTGGAATTGATCCTAAATCTTGCTCATCTCCCTTAGTTTACTCTGTAACATTCACAACTGCCACGGTGCCAACCAGCCGTGCACCAGTCATGTCCAAATACTGGCATTTTAAAGGACATTTCCACTGGACAAGTTTGGAATATGTACATGTGGAAGTGGAAGTACAGATAAAAGAGGGCTTCATCTGTCTTTCCATTGGTTCACATGCTTTCCTGAAGTCTTTCCATAACTTTCCATAAGTACATCAGAGGCATGTCTAGCCATGAAATGTAGCCAAGAATTAGCCGTGAAATGTGAATAAAACAGCTGAAGACCATCATCTGATGTAATGAATGTGTAAAATAAGTGATCTAATACATGGTGTGATCTGATACTTTCATGATATTCCAGAAATTCCAATGAGAACTCCCATGCAAGTGTGAATCCTACTCTTAAACTACAGGCTTAACACTGCCGCTTAAGCTAGACAGACCCACACACAAACACACACTTGTGCATCTCTAAATTTACTTGCTTTTTTATTAACTTTAGAGACTCCTGGCATTAAAGGTTAAGCAGTCCCTAACAGATCAAGCTGCTGGCAGCTGAATAGCTGAAAGACAGTTAGCCGGACATCCTGATACGGTAATGTTGACAGGCACAGCTATGGGAAACACGTGCAGAACATGCAAAGACAAACACACACAAGAGAGATCTCAGATTTTGTGGCTGTGCTGCTGATGATTGATTATTTCATTAACCACACAACAACTGAAGAACACTTTCATTCATCAGTCATTTCCCTCCCTCTTTCTTTCCCCCCCTCTTCTCTTCTGAGCTTTGGCCAGGGTTTAGTCTGTGTCCAGGGCGGTCTGGCTGCACACAAGCGTGGGAGAGGGCAAACACACACACACACACACACACACACACATAAAAGTCACAGTCAAATGCTGCAGCATGCTGGTATCCTTCCACCTCTTGGAATGCTATGGCTCTTTCCCTTTTTCTTCCACTTTTTCTTTTTCTCTTCCCCCCCCCCCCCCCNCCCCCCCCCGTCCCTCCTGACCTGTCCCTTTGTTTCACATGGGACTAGGTCAGCCTCTAGAACCAGACCAGACTCCTTGGTGGACGAGTCCTGTGGGAACTGACTTGTAGATTCTGCCAACGTAATGACTGCTCTGTATTCCTGAATGGAGGGGACCATGGCTGGCCTGAGTGAATGATGGCTAGGGGGAATTGAGCTGGGATAAAGGGATGTGTGCTTATGTGTGTGTGTGTCAAACTGGACAAGGTGGTGGTGAAAAACCATAAACGGCAATTAGTTTAGCCAGACTTGTAATTCATTGTCATGTGATAAAAAACACAACTTGAGCCTCAATTAAGCACTTTAGTGTCACCGTCATTACTGTATTGTGCTGTTTATACAAAAACACTGATGGTCAGTGTGAGCCAAAACTGTCCATCAACAGACACATATAAGCCAAGTGCATACACACACACACAAGCACAACAGGTCCTAGAGAAGCACTTGAGCGTGGAAACACACACACGATAGCATGCTAAAGATGAAAGATGGAAGCGCAAAGACATAGATCTATAAATATCAGAGGGATAGAGGGGGGGATGCAAAGGCAGTGTGCATGTATATGTGTGTGAAAGAGAAAGAGAGAGAAAGAGAGAGAGAGAGAGAGAGAGAGAGAGAGAGGGAGAGAGAGAGAGAGACAACAAAGATGGACCGTGGGCATCAGCAGGCCAACATATCTCTGCCCCAGATTGTCGTTTACTTTGGGGTGTGTGTGTGTGTGTGTGTGTGTGCACGTGCGTGTCTATCTGCCTTCAGCAGGTAACTGGTGGGCATGAAATATCTGACGGGAAAACCTGAACTCTCTCCAAATACCAATTAACCTTCACAATCGACCTACTTTCCACATTTAAATAGCGTACTCCCTATTCAACCAGTGCTATAATTGGCAAAGGGGAGTTAGCATTTAACATATAGTTAAAGGCACAGCTCAATAAAAAGTCAAAGTCAAAGTCATGACATGTCAAAAGGTGATGCATGAACTTGAAAGAGGCCCTACATTTACTAGTCATGTTGGTCTTTACTCAGAAGTGAAATCTGATTTAGGTGTACATTTTCATTTTTGCCTCCTACACTCCAATCCAATTCAGAAACAATACATTGCCATGGATGCACCTTGTGACATCACAACCTATACTTCTTTTTATTGTTCCAACCACAGTCCAATTATTCTTGATATCATGAATCCATTTCCTTTGGGTGGGGCACTAGCAGTCTGTTTATTAGCCAGCCATATCTGAGGTGACCCTTGTTAAACTCAAGCTAGCCGATCTAGACTTTGTTTAAACTCTTGACTCTGCGTGTCAGGTGTTCCCTCTGAGGCCCGCAGAGAATGACCTCTGACCTGGTGCCCAGTACTTCATTATGAATAGGCTACCAGTGGCATGGGATATCCAAAACACACACATTCAGAGCAAATCCCACTTGTCTGTCCTTGTTCAAACTGCCCCCAATCTTTTCTTTGACTGCATCGGCTGACAGAGAGAAAGACAAGACGGACACACTTACTTACCCCCTTCCTTCAATGTCAGTTCCCCCAGCAGCGAGGGGCCCCTTACCATTCTGTTCTACCTCATCAGTAATATGGTCCATCTCGAAGCTGAGGTTAGCGTGCGAATCCTGACCCACACCCACAGTAGTAAAAGACAACAGACTGACCAGTCATGGTTACTTTTACAGGCAAATGTCTTCATCCTTTGGGCTCCCAGCACAACCTCACAGCCAGTGTAGCGTGAGGATTCATTAAGCATCAACACGAGGATTCATTAAGCATCCACGAGACACAATTCGAAATGTAACAGGAGTGTTTTGATTACAGCTGTGATTAATAACGATACCGGTGATTTTGCATGTTTCAGCCCAATAAATACAAACTGCATACACGTTTCATTGCTGCAACCATTTCCCAAAATATCCTACTGGATCAGTACATATTGGAGTTGTTTTTCCTACCTTCCACACTGCCACTGGTTTCAGTTCATTCATTTCGCTATTAAAATCAACTTGTAGAGATTTGAAGCGAGCTTGCGATAAGTAATCCATCACAGCGAACACAGTGTCTATTACATTTTATGTCGAAGTAACTTTATTTAACCGGTCCAACATGGAGCTGCAAAGAAGACAATGTATCGCTGTGTTCAATGTCAACTTGAAACTCTGGATTTCTGACTTCCAAAACGGAAAAATCCAAGAAAATGTCCTATGTACACGGAATTCCAAGTCCCAACAGAAGATGGCTTTTCCCAAGAAATTAAAAATGACTCACTTCTACAGTCAGACAAAGATTAGGGGATATGGTAAAATAATAGGAAAACATGTTTTGGAAACTCATTGGCAGTAATGCAACATATGCGGGTAGTATTTATTGGGCTTAAACATGCAAAATCACCAGTATTGCCCTTTAAGAGAATCTCGCTGAGCCTTCAAAACAACTCATATTTACATCATGTTTTATGCATTAAACAGTAATTTTCATTCTAAACAACTTTATCAGCTGCTTTATAATAGGAAGATACAATCAAATCTCTTAAAGGGGAGTGTCTCATAAGGCAGTTTTTGAACACAGAGCCAGGTGTTTGTGTGTGTAGGAAGACTTGCACAGTCAAGCAAATATGTCAGTGCTGTAATCAATCTAAAGGCAGTGCTCCTGTACACCCAACGCTGGCCTTGGGGCTACGGGGGAGCTGGAAACTGCAAATCCCTACGTCACATACCACATTCCATTCTGCTCTCTCACAACTTGTCTTCAGCTGCTACCTCCACTTACTGTAGTGAGTGACTGAATGAAATGGAACAAACCTTCAGGAAGTCCCAGCCACACCCAGGATCAAAACCTAAACAGGCTCAGCTTAAAGGACCATACCGGCGATCGTGCATGTTTGAGCCAAATATATTGAATTTTCATACATGTTACGTTACTGACAATCATTTCCCAAAGGATAAAATCGTATTTCAGTTTTCCTGATATTTTGCAAAACCTCTTAATCTTTCAAATCAAATATTCAAGTAATACACCCACCTTAAAAATCGATGTTTTGCCTGCTAATAGTTATGTAGCCTTATGAAGTCACAGTCGTTTAAATTTTTCAGGTCTTCTTTTGGGACTATATTCCCAGGTGGAGACATACATTCACTCCATGCTTTTTAATGCGCTTAAACGCTAAAATTACATAACTTCTAAAAAAAAACCTGAATACACGTCTTGTTCGTGATGATGGATTACCTATCCCAAGAACGTGTCAAGTATCAACAAGTTGATTTTAATAACGTACCAGAATGAATTGAAACCAATGGCAGTCTGGGAGGCAGGAAACACATTTTTTAATTCACCATTCCAGTAGTATGCTTTGGGAAATGACTGTCAGTAACGTTACGTGTATGAAAATTGAATATATTAGGCTCAAACATCATGATCACTGGTATGGTCCTTTAAGTGTAGTCATGTTAATTCATTTCACTTGCAGCAGGCCACAGGACATTAGTAAAATAACTGATAGCTGTCGCTTAGTGGGCCCCCTAAACACAACCTGATGTAGTGTTACTGTTTGTGTGTGTGCGTGTCTGTGTGTGTGTGTGTGTGTGTGTGTGTGTAGGATTGTGCGCTCCATCCAGTCGCTCATCATACATCACATTTGCTCGTGTCTGGGAACTGTCTGCTAAGCTTATTTCCCTGCAACTACTTTTGAATGTGTGTGTGTGTGAGTCAGAGTCAGAGGGTGAACAGACAAGAGAAAGGACAGTAAAAACAAAACATAAGTCCATGAGTCAGACTTCTTTTGTCATGAACTTACACTCTCCTGACTGACAATCAGTATAAAGTTGGGCTTGTCTTCTGAATCCTACTTTGCAACATATTTTAGAGGCAAATTAGATAAACAAAGGAGGCATTGAGAGAATCAACAGAGAAAGAACAGACAGAAATCTGTTAAATGGGTGTAAACTTGCATTTTTAATCCAAATGAAGCAGCTATGTCTTTACACTGACTGCTAAAAGTCGGAATCAGAGCAGCCAAAATGACAACTCCTATCTCTTAATCTTTCTGGAGCTGACAGTATGAGTCAAAGTCTAAGTAAATATATAACTACAGGAGGCAGCTTTGCAGGACAGCAAAACAAAATAAACTATAGCAAAAGTCTGTTAGAGCCTGTTTAGGTTTTGATCTGAAAATTCTGTAGAAAAGAAAATTAAGTTTGCATTGATAATTGTGTTGACAAACTTTGTTTACAAGCATAAAAAGTGAGAAATGGAGAGAGAAATGGCCCTTCCTGTGATCCCTGCTCACAACACAGATGGTTGGAGCTTTGAGGGGAAATCCATCATTTCTGACAGGATGCAACACCCCTATTACCATAAGTCCAAATCAACACAAACACAGCCATGTGTTGGGGAGACAATGGCCACTCCCTCTGTTTTTGCGTGGGTCAAACTGTGACAGTCACCTTTGACCTGTCCAGCATCCCTATCCACCAATGATTTTGGCATGAGAGAATATCAAAGGCCCAAAATGTGAACAACAGGTATTGGATGCTGAGTTCTACATTAACAATAACTCAATATTTCTGTCAAAACTAATTTAATATCTCTCAGTAAGATTCAGGAAGTCATGATTTATAATCTCCTGTGATATCACTACAGTCTTTTTCTAATGTAGCAATAAAAGCTTTATTATGTTTGTGGCGCTCATGTGATTCTGGGCCAGAATCAAAACTGGCCTTTTGAAAATTTCATAAACTTTAATATGGTTATTATTCATACAGTTTCCATACTAATGTCCCATACTAGCTAAACAAAATGCAAACTTGCAGACTTACGGATTTTGATTGTCTTGGGATCAAACTTGCGGATTCCATCGTGCAGACTTTGCAGGCGCTCCTGGATCCTGGAGGACCTCCTGAACACCATGCCTGCCTCCATCTCGATGCCCAGGAAGATGTCGCTGGCATGTCGAGAGAGATCTGAAAGTTGGTGGATTATGTTGGTCAGTGTGTGACAGCCAACTTCATCCAGAGACGAGAATAAAACGGGTTTTCGCAGTTTGCGTTTGCCGGTTTCTTCCCCGGGTCTCCAGCCATCCCTCGCCGATAACCTACTCACACGCCTCGGTTCAATGATCCTCTGGTGGAAGGGCATTTTGATTTGATAGTAATAACTCCAGCGGGAAGGAAAACACGGGAACGCTTTGTTTAAAAACTTACAGCAAACACAAACACCGGCTTTCTGCAGATGGCATTGTTTGTGAGACTCCGTAATCCTTCAATTCCGCCATATTTTGGTGAGTTACTGCTGCACTAAAGACGTTGCCTCCCAAAGTCTATTCAAATCCAGTCAGAGAGAGAGCAGCTGCACGGAAAAGAAAAAACACGAGTGGAAGAAAAGTAGGGAAAGTACTGAGAAAACCTGGAAACTATTACAATCACCTGTAGCTACTGGAACCGGAGCCAGATATGCACATGACAGTTTACCTGCCTTCAATCCAGTGGAGCGGCGTCACCGAAAACCTGGACTGGATTTATAGAAAGCTGGAGTGGAACATGAACAAAGTTTAATATCAGCAGTCAGAGTTAATGTGAGAATGAATAAAGTTATGTCTTCTATAACAATTTAGCTACATCTAACAGTAAAAAAAGCTTAAGGATTAGGGAAGATTCACATTTTATCATTTGTTAGTCACTGGAAATAGAAAGTTTGGTATCTAAACTAGTATTTATTTCTAGACTAGTATTTAAAACTATGATGTTGAACCTTATGTTAAATGGGATTTAACTAAAAAACAAAGACCTTTATGTGCTCAGTTATGTTTATGTGCACTGTGTATGTTTCGTGTATATGAATATTTTTGCCTAGTTTGCTTAGAAAAAACAAATATTATTATACTGTGTAATTTTTGCTCTTTTTATGTCTTCTTTCTCTGTACTTCACATTTATTTAAACCAAATCTGGCATGTTTTCTCAAAATATAAGAGCATTTATTCTATGTATGGGAAAAACTTGAATGGATTTTTAAAAAATACCTAAAAGTTTTTTTCTTTTGTGGGTCAAAAATCATTGAAGCAACCAAGGCAAGCATATAAATTTTAAGCTAAGTTAATGGTAATATACATCAATATGGCATGTTATAGGTCATTTTATTTGATATTGCATGTTGGACATATTTCCATCCACACCAAAATAGGTAGACCAAATTTCTAAAATATTAATTGCTGTACTTAGTGATTATGATCCCAGCAGGCTGTCCAAAGTTCACAACCTCAGCATGCTGAGCGTTTGCTACAGCCCTGCCTACAAACACAATGTGAGTGCAGTAGCATTCTCGTAGCTTTTAAAATAACCCCAGGACAACACACTCTCTGAACACTTGTCTGATTTATCATTGCTGTGTGTGTACCAGACATGTTTGTCCAGGGCCAGTGTCTACCATCCCACATTCCTGCTGCTGCTGCTGCTCTTTAAATTCCAAACAGCAAACAGCTCAGTCATAAAATACACAGGACACGTTTGGAGGATTCTTTTGATTATCTGGTTGGCAATGTCCACTTGTCAAAATCTCTCTGCATTGTATGTGATGTGCCCCCTGGTGGCTTATAATTATCACAGAAAATTCAAGGGTACCTACATGTGACAAAAAAACCATTTTGCAAGTTCATCTAACTGGAAATCTTCAAATTCCTCTTCTCTGTCCTCTGGACTACTAATGTCCCTTTCTCTGTTGTAACATCCTGCATTACAAAACACACAAAAGGCCAAGTGGATTGTCTTTTACAGAAGTAACATCCTCCTTTTTTACCCTCCTTCAGCATAAAATGTGTTCAAAAGGAAAATCAGCATGTGGATGACACATTTTCCACTGATGGAAAAAAAAAAGTGAAAGAAACAAGCCTACACTGTTCTACTGATTTGAAGTCACCTTTGGTGGTCTCACATGATCAGTATTGTCCCATTCTAATCTCTTTCTTCTCAGTAAACCTAACTGAACGAGGTCTCTCACTAAGCAGCTTTTCAAAGAGAACATTGAGGGCAGTGGGGCGCAGTTTCTCCTTTTTTCTTTCGTCAGCTTTAATGAGTTAGATCTGAGGAGCTTAAAACAGAATAGAAAAGTGTGAAATCACATAAATGAAAAAATAAACATACTGTCCAATACTAGAGATGAACATAAGTTTAATCAAGATTAAATATATGCCCGAAAAGATCTTCTAACTCAAAAGAGAATCAAACAAGTCAAAATACAAAAAGACGAACTTTTCTGTCATGTCAATAGACTTTTTACACTTCCTACAAGTTTTGGACTTTCATTTGAGTAAAATGTGCACATAGATCTCATTCACCATACTTTACAGTGCATTAATTCTCAAACCCATAAACCTTCTTCCACATCTAAAATCCCAAACATAAACTCATTTATAGAATTATTTACATACAAGGCTTGAACAAGTAAATTCAAACACCATTTTGTGAACAGTAAGAAACTTGAAAATAAAAACCAGACATTGGAAATTATGGGAAATTACTCGAATTTAAAGGCTTGGTTACGCTGCAGGATTTTTGTTACATGAATCGTTTTAAGGATCAGAGGCAGGACAGACCTCTCATTCAATATGTTAATGCAATGACTCAGCAGGGATACCGGGCAATTACTCAGCGTTGGTTCGGATTAGATGCAAGTTATTCAGCCTCTGTGTATTTTAAAGTTTGGCTGTATGTTATACACATATAATGTAAAAATACAGCTCAGTAAGTATGATGAAGTGACACCAGATGTCTCACCAAAGCCAGTCATCAATCAAAACAGGCATTCAGAAGAAAATTATTAGACACACGTCATACAGAATTGCTGACAATGAACCCTGGTTTTGGAAAAATACAAGAAACATGCAAATGCGACTTGAAGTATAACAGAATGAATATAAATCGTTACAAAGAAATAAACTTCTGAAAAAACTTAAGTACACATAGATGTCGAACTTGAATAAGTCAGCACGTGACCCTGATTGATTCCCCCCCCCCCCAGACATGATAATGAGTCTGTATCATCGCAATTTATTCAGCCAGTCGATACCAGGACAAAAATGTACAGAAACACAGTTTATTCTGGGATATGGATTTTCAATTTCTGAGTGCTGCAGAGATGTAACAGAGCCAAAACCCCCAAATACTGCTACATGAATTTAAAATTTTAAGCTGTCACTTGTGTGTCAGGAGTGAGTACATCAACTCAAATCAACACACAGAATGATCCCCATGAGAATCTCAATTGATATTAGCATCTGTTTTATAGAAAAATCCTTCCTTGATAAAAGACCTGGAGAGTTAATGACTAATTCAATAAGATGTGTGGAGACATCGAGGAAACATCAAGGGGACACAATCTTGAAGAAGTACTGGGACAACCAAAAACAAACTGAAATTGTGCAGATACAAAAAGGATTTCTGGGAGAAACTGATAATAAATATTTAGTAAATCATTTGCTTTTAAACACAATTTAATTCTCTGTGATGCTTGAAGTTATAAGGCCAGAGACCCTCAACCATACTTTTTCATGTGCATGTGACTGCCTTCTCCTCACTCCTCACTGCCTTAACACTTGTGGCTTAATCTAGAGCCCAACCTAAACCAGGAAGTTCCTTCTTGCTTGTCCTTCATAAGCTCTGTCAGACTCCATTTCCTCACACACAAAAAAAAAAAAAAAACCTGCAAACTACTCCTGTTGCTCTTACATGATCAGAATCTGACATGCATATCAGATCAGATCTGCATATATGTATTGTGGGTAGGGAAGAGATAAATGTGGGACTGCTGTTTTACAACTAAATGGGTGATTAAATCTGCTTATACACTGAGGCTTGCCTGCCTCCTTCTTGTCTGTGTGTGTATGGCAATGGCCAGAGACTCTCTGTGGAACAAAGGCATAGTGTTATGTAGCACATTTGCAATATCATTTGTTGTTGTTGTTTTTTTTGTTTTGTTTTGTTTTTTTTAAAGTTAGCTGTTTAAAATACCACTCAACAGGAAACTGCACAAACCAAGTTTTCATTCATAGTAAGGAAAGCATCACTCAGGGCAAAAGCAGCCATAAGGCCACAGTGGACAGAGTGGGCTGGGGTGGTTAAAGGGTAACAGAGATGAGGCCCAGACTGAAAAGTAGAAACATTTGATATGAGAGCAAAGTCCTACAGTTTGGTCTCTAAGTGAGCGCAGCAAGGACAGGTGGTGAACATACTACAGAAATACATACTCTTCCTCTATGAGCTCAAAGAGAGGATAGCGCATGAGTGTATCTGAGGACACACATACACATACATGAGTCCAATGTCCAAAGTGGGGCTCTAGATGTGTCTCTTTGTTGCCCTCTGGTGGTTTGTCCACAGTAGTTCTGGAATCACCTTTTTTATTTTATTTTATTTTATGTTTTGGGCTGGCATCACACACACATCTCAACCTACACTCATACATACAAGCATACACACTCCTTTGCTCCAGGCTTATCTGGTGTAGTAGACTCTGTAGTAAACACTCTTGGAGCGCCAGAGCGAATAGGAGTTGTCAAACTTGAGCAGATAGACTCCGCGGCCTGGGTACTGGTGGCTGCCGGCGTACACCTCCTCATGACAGTCCCGCCGGTACACCGGCACTATCTCATCCACCTGAGGCTTGCCTGCCTCCTTCTTGACCTTCTCCTCCTCACTGGGAGGATCACCTATGGTTATCAGGGTCAAATGGGAAAGAAGAAGGGAAACATGGCAACGGTCAACGAGTCTCTCGTCTTTTAAAATGGCGTACACATTGAGTCAGGATGTAAGCTAAAGGTTCTAGCAGAAACACTACAATCTCATTCACACCTCACCTTCATCATCTTCATCCTCATCACTGGATTCAGACACATGCACGCTGACTGAAGCAGAGGCGGCATCTGTCCACTCAAAGAAGACCCCAAAGCCGATGTCATAATAGTCTGTAGCAAACTCCCAGAACAGGTAGGAGCCCTCCTCGTGCGTAGGCACACGCACAGTCACCACCTCGCCGCGACCCACTGTGATCACGCTGTCGGCGTCCTGTCGGATTTTTTCCTTGAAGTCCTTTATCTGTGGTCGCGTCCACATGGAGGGAGCAGCTATCACTGGTGGAGAGTCTGCAGTTATCAATGACAGGTCATATTTTGCATTCAGTTGAGATTTTAATTAAGATAAATTTTAAAGACCTTTAAAGGGGAACTGAAAAGGCACAAACTGCTCATACAGGCTTCCAGCACAGAAAGCGCACACACACACTGTGACTGTCAACGTAGCATGACAAACAGGCCAAGTATACCATCTGTTTATGCTCTGCGTGTGTGTAAGAGAGAGAGAGAGAGAGAGAGAGAGAGAGAGAGAGAGAGAGAGAGAGAGAGAGAGAGGAGAATGTGACAGCACTTGCATGTGCACTTGTGAACCATACATGACAATCTGAGAATCTCTCTTTTCAAAAGCTCATCTATGAAGAGTCAAAGGTGCATTAATTTAAAGGCTAAAGGTTTGTTTATGGTTTGGAAAAAAACTAAGGTCTCGGTCATTTCTGTAAAAGGACCGTGTGCGTGTACGGTATGTTTGCAAGAAACATAAACCAGTGAACATGCTGAGAAGAATACTATCATGTATCACTTCTTCCAGTTCTTCCCCTTCCAGACCTCCGGGTCACATCACACATCATCAAGGACACAGCAGATAAAGATCATGTTTCTCCTTTGGTACAAAACTTTGTGGCAGTAAACTTTCTCCCTCTGCAGCCAGCAGCCGCACAGCAAGGAAGTAGATTCTTTCTGGATCAAGTGAACAGTCACTCTGGAGTGCGTTTATTATAAGAGACATATCCATTTATAGCCCACCAACCTAGTAAAGGTCCATTCTCTGAGACCTCCTCTGCCAACTCAGGCTCAGGCTCCCGGTCCATGCCCTCCGAGTACGAGTCTGACTGGCCTCCATTGATTGCAGGAGTTTCTTCACCAGCAGGTGGTGACGCTGCACATAAAGGCCCTGTTGCTGAGACAGAGCAAGGCTCACTGCTGTTGAAGCTACCGGCTTCCACGGTGGACTGGCCCATCGAGTCCTCCTGCTGCTGCTTCTGTAAGGCTGCCTGGATGAGAGGGAGACGGATGACTCAAGACATTGAAAACACTGGACATATATTGTTACTCCTGCTAGTATACGACCAAACATTTGATGCTCAGCTCTCTGCAATTTCCATCTACGTGCATGTCTGAAAAGAAATGTTACAAGTATATACAAAACACTTAGGACTCTAAAGGCAAAACATACTGTACATACACTTAACTGGGCATTGTAACCTAACATGCGTGAAAGACCGGTCCTCCATCACCTCCCCACCTACCTGTTGCTGAGCCAGTTGGACCTGATAGAGCTGCTGCATGTACTGCTGGTAGTGCTGCTCCTGGAGCTGTCGGATGAGGCTCATTTGTTGCTCAGGGCTGTTGGGGTATTGTTGTGCAGCGTACTGCTGGAATTGCACCGCCGTTTGGGCATTCAGCGCTGCCATTATCTGTTGTCTGGGAAATGGAAAAGTTGAGATGAAAAAGATGGAAACAGGAGGAATGAAGGAGACAAGGGTGGACGGTGAGGAGTTATTGATAGACAGACAGCGGAGAGGAGTAATAATGAGGGAAACAGATCTCCAGGAAGCAGTTTCCAGATGAGCATCAACTTTACTGAAGTGCCCTTGGGCATAAATCTCCCCAGTTGCCAGAGCTGAAAACATAATGTCCCTTCATATATCAACACAAGGCTTTGAAGGAGGAGAGTCAGTTGATCACATAGGTGTCATAATGGAGTTATAGCTGATAGAGAGCATCCCATCCCTTCATCAGACCTGAATAATTCAAGCCTAAGTACATGTACACACACATACACACACATACTTTTGCTGCTCAACTCGTAGCCTCTCCTCCTCTGCCTGCCTCCTTTCCTCTTCCTCCCTCCTCAGCCTCTCCTCCTCTTCAAGTCTCCTTCTCTCCTCTTCCTGCCTTTGTCGCTCCCTCTCTTCCTCTTCCAACCGCAGGCGCTCCTCCTCTTCTTTCCTGGGCAAGGGCACAGAGAATAATTGGGAATGATGAATAATACTCTCTGGAATACTTCATAAACCATTTGTAAAGAAAATATGACAATGTCGGTATTCTCATATTCCATGAGACCACGTAACAGTTAATTCTTTCAAAAAAAAAAAAAAAAAAANAAAAAAAAAAAAAAAAAAAGTCAAAAGAATAATGTCAGAAATAACCTGTGCACTTAAACCTAAACAAAATGCTGCTTCACATCTTTAGTGGTTGCATGAAGGACACACTGAACCTGAGTCTGTATTTAGACACTGTAGCAGAGCCATTTTCCTCAGGGAAACTGAAGCCAGACACCTTACCTTTTCCTCTCCTGCTCCTCCCGCTCGATCTTGTGTGAGGTGATGTAGGGAGCAAAGAGGTTACAGCACTTATTGAGCAGCTTGACAAACTCTACCATGGCCTCCTCCCTCTCCATGTTTCCTAAGGAGGCCCACTCTTTCCTGCAAACAAAGTGTTGAGATTAAGGATGGAGGTGATAATAGACAAAGTAGTCAGCTGGGCTTTAATGTCTAGCATTTTTCAGTTGTTCTTCGACTTTACTGGACAGGATAAAAACAAAACACATCAGATGATTTAATAAATTCTGTTATCATTAAACATAATAAGCACACCCTTCTGTGGGTCAAATAGATGATATCAACAGTTCAGCAATTGAGCAGGCATGTGTGTGTTTCCTGAAAGGCAGCGAAGTGCTCAAACATCTACCAGAGTTCACAGGTCAAGTGTACAGGTATGTGAGCTGGGGTTACCTGCGGTCATTGCCTAGAACATCAAAGAAGCCAACTTCTGGCGAGGCATCTGGATTGTAAGGACCCAGTAACACCTGTTTGTGTAGCGCTACCAGCCTTAGCTTCTCCTCATAGGTCGGATGGAAGGCCTTGCCATCTTTGTCTGAGAACCGAAATGTAGAAATAGTTTGCATTTATTATTTTTATGCCTTGTGGTGACAAATACTTGTGAATATGGGACTACAGCTTTGTGTCTTCATGCAATGGGGGGAAAGTAATATTAGTAGCAGATCGAGGTGCCATATTCTTACTGAGTCACAATCACATTTTTGATTATGCCTCCTCTGGTCACACAATATGTTTCCATTAAGAACATATTGTGTGACCATGACATATTGTGTAATTTCCTTTAAAATAGCAACAGATGACAAAATCACTTACAGTGTGATCTAAAACAAACAAAAAGGTTTAACTGGAAAAACAATGCCTAGATTGATATTGCACACACAAACAACCAAGCCCAAACCTGTTTTCCTAGTAATGTTAATTACTCTGCTTTTACAAAAAAAAAAAAAAAAAAAAAAAAAAAAAAACATACAAGTGTCCAAGGCTGACACATTCAGGATGTTTGCACTGACTACGCTTACATGTTGTGCTAAACAATTTAGAATACTTAAGAAGAGAATGATATTTATTCAGTAAATGACTTCTAAGCTTGAGTTAGAAGGGTTGAATCTAGGAAACTGCAACAATTTCAGTAACTTATGCAGCTCCTTGCATTTAAATATTAATGTGAGATACAAACATCAAACAAAGCTTTAATTATAAAGAACTTCAATAATTACACCATTTTATTACAAGTTGTATATTGCATTAGCATAGATCTTCTAAGCTGTCCTGAGTGCCACGTATGCAAGACCTATATATGACAGGGATGTGATTTTCATGTTGTTGAGCGAGGCTTTAATTCAGACTATCTATAATGGCACACCAGTTTATAGTGAGGCAAATCGTGATTCATTGATCTGATTCACTCACACTTTTTCTCTGATATTCTGTTGGAAGCAGTAGAGGCATGGGAGTGGTACTGATATGAGGAGGAAATAGATCGTAACAGGCGTGTTGTTACACACTCGCTGATGGCCGGACCTTAGAGAGAGCTGTATCGGAAGTGGAGCTGAGACTATGGAACAGTTTTATCCTAGGAAGTACTGCCGCACAGCTGGAACCTGTCAGCATCTCACCAGCTCCAGAAAAATTTGTATTAGCTACAAACATGCCGCAGCAGTAGGGCGTCTCTGCGAACGTCAAGCTACCAAACACATCACTCTGAGCTCCCATTCATTCAGGACGGACTGCTTTTTAAGTGAGTACATACTTGCATGACTGACGCATGACATGCCAGGTTACTCTCCCCAAACCCGAGGCAACCTCAGACTCTTCTCAGGCCTCAGACAGTGCGAGGATACAAATGATAATGGGTACTCAAAGCACTATTTTAGCTTCTAACAGCCTGCCGATAGCCTGCTAACAGCCTGTTAGCAGTGTTAGCTAGTCGTTAGCTCGCTAACACAGCAGCGTAGCTGTGACAGCCAGCAGCTAATGTTAGCAAACTACAATCTAACCTTGACGAGCGAGCAATTCTACTCGTAATTAAAAGATCAGCTTGAATGTTAGCTGTTTTAGCTTCACGCTGATAACAAATATAAAATACCTTTGAAAAATTTAAGGGCCATTCCGTAGAGCTCTTGCAGAGGAAAGCCCCATTTCCCCTCTACCGTAGATTTGGCAGTCTCCGCGTCTTCGCCTCCAGAGGCGCACGGTTCATCGTCAACGGGCCCTGCGGGTTGAGGGTCCGGCTCACCGACCTGTCCCTGCTCACCCTCCGGGTCAGGACTGAGGGTGAGGCCATCAATGGAGACTTCGAGCCGGCTAGAAGTGCCACTGTCGAGGTCGCCACTCTGAACCTCTGTCGCCATCATGTAGACTGTCAGCTGAAGCAGCCACGTACCTACTTCCGTTTTAACTAAGCGGAAGTTCCGGGAGATTTTTTTCCCTCCCGATGTAAATAATGACGAAGCTGTAGCCGATAAGCGAAATATTATAGAACTTAAAATCATGGTACTAATTATTTTAATATAATGACCACACAAATTAATAACAACACTAAAAAGGAAACACCTAAGGATTATCTCTCTTCATCTTTCTCTTAATTTCTTTTAAATCCAAATATGCTGAATTGACATAAATTAAAATTAAAATAATAATAATAATAATAATAATAATAATAATAAATAAATAAAATTTTGCCAAAGCTACACAACTTATGGTGAGTGATTCATGTAAAAGAAATGCAAAACACATGTATTATCAACACAACAAAATAAATTTAAATAGCAACATTATACATAAAATGTCATTATATTCTCACATAGCGAATGTATTATTGCAGAAAATCTCAGTATGTTCTATTTTTATTTTCTTGAGATGCATTTTGTTATTTTGTACAAGGATGATGACTAATTTACAGTTCAACATGATTGCTTTTCATGTTGCATGAACACACATTTAATAATAATAATAATAATAATAATAATATCAAAACAGTCACATTAACCACTGATTGTGATAAGCTTTCAGTGCCTTCAAACTGAGCCCACGATTTTTTTTGTAATGAAACTCCTAAAAGTTTCTGTCAAAAAAAAAAAAAAAAAAAAAAAAAACATCAAATACACAAATACTGAACTCATAAGAAAGCCCCATAAGACAGCTGACAATTTAACATATCCCTGCAAACTGTCTGCAGGCTAAATGTATAGTGGTCAGTCTTTAAAGGTGTGAATATGCTTGTGTTTGTGTCGCTGTCGTGAGCTGGAGATGGCCAGAGCAACCTGTGAACAACAATGTCTGCTTTAATCTACTTACAGCTGTTTCCTTTTAATGCAATTAAAATGTCAAACACTATCATGTACTGCCAGCCTGAAAAACTATAAGTAATTTGAAAAACCAAATACAAAACTGCCTAATAGTTTAATGCTGCTTTGTGGCCAGGGATTGATAAACGAGGACTTTCCTGTCTGTTTCTTTAACAGCAAATGGCTTTCAGAAGACCTGCCACTAATCATTACAATGATCAGGAACTTCACCAGCCTGATTTTAACATAGCACTATGTTCTGTGCACATACCCAAGTAGAGTTAGGATCCTCAGACAAATCAACCTGTGATATATTATCCAGATTCATGTAGTCAAAACTGCAATCTAGTGTATAATGCCTTAAATGCAGTTACAGTTGTATCCATAAATGTGGATCTGTTTAAGTGTGTGGCAGCCATTCTACACCCCCTGTTTATATTGCAATAATTGTGTAACCACACATAGTGATTAAATGTAAGGCATAACGTGTAAACTGTATTGTAACATTACTTACAGGAATCATGGCAAAACTCACTGACATAAATCAAATGTTATTAAGATAATTGTCTGTAAACAAAAAGGTTTATCTTGTGCCAATATGTCTGGACAAATTAGTTTGTCTGTGGTGCTACCTGACCTGTTGACTTGATCCCCCCTCTGATACAAATCAAGTCCATTCAATATCAAGTGCCCACTCCTGAATTCTTTTGAACTGAGCTTTGTGTATTGGGATTAACTTTGTTGGCATTGAAAGGGAACAGGATGCCTCATTTCCTCTATACACCAGTGTTGTTGCTGTATAGCAGACCCCGGAAGAGTTTTATAAAACATAACTTATTGTGTTTGATTAATAAGCCTAAGTGAAAGCATCACTAAAGGAAAAATATCTAAAGATCACATAAGTGGCATATATTTCAGAATACAAGCTAAAATATAGTTTGAATGACATACCATTAAACCTAATTCATAATATCTTTATTTAGTTATATATTTGTTTTTTGTTTTTGTTTTTGTAAGTATATGTAAGTATACCAAAATACTTACAAAACATTAAAAATATATGCACTATTGCATGTTTCCATACATACAAATATAGAAAACGGAAGTATGCTGAACACGCATAACAGTGATTATTTTTATAAGCCAATTGTTAAAATAATTTTTTTCTGTCATGTTTAAATGCAAAATTTAAAAAAAAAAAACTTGATATGAGATTACTAAAAACGACTTTTTTTTTTNTTTTGTTTTTTTTTTTTGTTATCAAGCAAAACAAACTGCAGATCTTGAGGAAATGGCAGCTTCCGACGGTCTCTCTTTGATAGCTACAGGTCCTTCTTGCTTCATCCATTCCAAAGCAGGTAATGCTGTGTATTGAGCATGAAGACTCCATTAGAAACCCCCTTTAAGCGACCTGCGGCCTGTCCACCGGTCAGGTGTGATGCCTTCACACCCTCACCGGCCTGCAGACGTCTGAAGTGTCTGCACGCCGCTCCGGTGCCAGCCGGCACTAATGGCTGCCCCATTCACACTTACCGACAGCGTCACCTTTGATAGCTGGGATGGGGTGGTGGGGTGGCGATGGTGGGTAATGGTAGTGGGTGGGGGGTATATAAAAACACCTACAAGCACAAAGGTCTCAGACTCATAGAGGCTGGATACACGATGAACATGTCTGCGGTTGATGGAAATCTACGCGTCGGGGAACCGAATCACTTTCAGATGCATCACGAAGGGCCTCTGCAGATTAACGGTATGGCGAACTCAGGTAGGTTACTCAAGCCTAATATTTTCGGTTCAATCCTACTGTAACAAAACAGCCTAACTGTGGAAGCAGGGGATCAGTGCGTAATTTACGCACAGGCAAAGTTTAGTTTTACGCACAACTACAGTTTCCGGTTTTTCGTTTGTTTGTTGCCTCTAATCCTTCGATCGTCCATCTCTGAAAGCTTCTGTGTTTGTTCAGATTATGGAGCCTCGGTTGCTACAAACTACATCCCTACAAACCCTGTACCGAGGGAGGATAAATGCGTGACAATACTGACCCACAGGAGAAAGAGAACCAACTTCACCCAGCAGCAAATTGAGGTGCTGGAGAAAGTTTACTCAGACACTAAATATCCTGATATCTACCTAAGAGAGAAGCTGGAGGCGCTGACAGGACTACCTGAATCCAGAATCCAGGTATTGTTTACTTGAGATCCCCACCAAGCATTTAATGTAAACATTAAGCCAGGTAATTAGGCTGTAAAGTGTTTTGAGGCCCTACACACACTTCATGTGGCCTGCTGTTGCTGTTAAACATTAGCTGTGTTAAATTGTGTGAGATTTATAGAATGGCTAGATGATCCTGATTTCATGTTTCACAAATTTCAGGTTTGGTTCCAGAACAGAAGAGCCAAGTCTCGCCGCCAGGTTGGCTCATCTGCGTCCATAAAAGTCTCCAACTCAACAGGAGCTGGACCCTTCAGCCAACTGCAGAACAGGATGGGCCCAGAGAAAAGTTATTATTAAATTCATGGTTTTGATCTTTGACTTTTTACAGTTTTGTTTAGTTTTACTTGGTCAATTTGCTTGTTTAGAATGCCATTGTTGGTTTTCCCACATTTTTTAATTGCTCACTTAAGTGCTTTGAACCAAAGCACACTGGTAGATAAAAATGCCAGTCTGTGCTGAAAGTTCCATCCATCCAAAGTGTGACTTTTTATTCATTTTAGTATATATTATAAATTACTAGTCCCTGCCTTAGCCAAAGCAAACTTGGAAATATGTTTTTCTTCATTTTGAAACTGGTTTACTCTTTCATTGTCTTTCAGTTTATGACAATAACCATGGTCCTGAGACACACAGAATGGGAAGTTATGCACTGGAGGACAGTTTCAGACCTACATTGTGTCAAAACATAGAGGACAGGAACAGGACCAGTCTGCCCGCTAAGTCCAGTAGTTCTGAGCGCACCTCTGTGTCCTGTATCTATGAGGGAGCCAGAGCGAAGCCTGGGCAGATGCAGCACGATGAGCTTAACATCCCATGTTGCAATGTGCATCTTTATCCCAAAGAAAACGGGTATCACCCCCAGGTTCCTGCCAACACATCTGGCAATGATGGCCCAAAGGTTCTGGTGGAATATGACAATTTCCCACCAAACAAAACAATTGGACCAGAGATGAAAGTCGTGATTCCTCCAATCCCAACACAGAGTGACTTCAACAGGTCATCACCAAAGAATGCTGTATGCCAAGTCCAGTATCCACACGTGAGGGCCACAGGGAGCAGGTTCAGCCATTTCTCTCCAATTCATGCCAGCGAGGCACAGCACTTTTCTGACTCGGAGTCTGACTGGGAAAATGAAGTCATGGCCGGCTTTGGTGGCTTTATGTAATGAGCCATTTTTATACAGTGTTACTATCTTAAGAGTTTGTAAAGTTGAGCATGTTGTGCAAATATTGTGAATAAAGGCAAAATTCTAATTTATTGTAAAGTGGTAAGTGTTTTTTTTTCTGAATTTTATTTGTTAATAAGTACCAAAAAGGCATGACCAACCTTGCTATGTCATATTACATTTAATATAAAAAGACAAACATTTATATACACTTGCCCGAAGGCACTCTCATATACAATTTTACAAAATTCAAATAGGAGATTTTCTAGGAAAAACTTTTGTCTTGAATTTAGGGTTACATCTGTGATGTAAGCTTAGTGTGGGGTTGCAGCAACAGCCATGCGAAATTTGGAAAAGCTAAGATAATCTTACCAAGCAAAAGTCTTCAAAATCCCATAGTTCTCCTATATAAAAATACCAAAAATCTCTTTTCAGTGCACACAAATTACAAAAGTTATTTAGGAATACACAGCAGAAATGTCGATAAGAGTCCTAATAATCAGTGGTAATGTACAAATATCTACAATTGACAATTTTATAAAACATTCTTTATCCTCCCCTGTGCTTAACCATCAGTGGAGTCGAGGGACAACACTTAGACAGGGAACCTTTAGAGATAGTAAAATATTGTTTCACAACCATACACCTACTCAAAAATAAATAAATATTCACTACAAAAGCTGCAAGAATAAATGTTTGGCACATGAACCCAATAAATAACCATGAAGTTTTTGGAGAAGAGGATTTGCAGCAATAGTAAGACTCTTTCAGGTTTGTGTTCAATTGGGTGCCCAAAACATTTTTCATACAATAAAATGGGTGGATAAAACACTTGTGGGATCCTCCCTCCCTCCCTTCAGCATAAAGCTTCAAGAATTGGGGTAGAATTCAGAACCAGTTCACTGGGACATCCAAATTCAGGTTGTGTTTTGGCTGTCCACAACAGCAATTTGAGCTTTTTTTCTTTGCAGTTTTGTGACATTTAACATTTTGATGGACTGCACCTGAGTATGAATGCATCCGTGTGTGTGAGAATGCTGGCATTCAGACTGCATTGGTGTTGTTGGCAGAAAAAGCATGCAAATTGCCCAGCTGACTGAGACCGCTCTGGATGTGGGCCACGTGGATCTCAACGTTGTTCTGGAAGCAACTGCACAGACAGAGACGAGAGAAATATAATTGTTAAATATCTGGAAGTTGACTGGATTATGTGATAAGTGAGGTCTGAGAGTAAAATGATATTGAGCTCTTGAGATGTGCTTTTACGCGGTTAAAATGATGAACTCTCTCATCTAACAGAGCAGACAGCAGAGCAGGATAAACTGCAGCATCTTTACCTGAGGTTGGAGGGGTCTATCGATGCCTTGATGTCATTAAGAGAGTCCATTAGAGATTTGAACTCAAACGAATTCAGGTCTCCTCCGTCTGCCAGACACTGTGACAAAACCAGGAAAAATTAATAAACGACAGTTTTCTGACAGCAGAGCAGGAGTGGAAGCAGGCATCACCTGAGTGTTTGTGCTGGACTCTACCTTGATCTGCAGCAGAAGGGCAGTGAGGCGGCTGACGAGGTGTGTGAGGTTGGGGTTGGACACACTCTGTTGTCCATCCTTTGGGCAGTTGCTCAGCTGGATCATCTGCTGGGCCTCTTCTTCACAGCGCTGCCGCATCTCTGTTGGGCGGTCTGCTGGAACCATGCCCTGATCTGGAGCGAGCTTAGTGGGTACACACAAGTAAAACCGATTTTTATAAACAGCTCCGATATTTTAGCGTCTTTTGGTTCACTTCTTGTCAAAAAACAAAAAAGGAGTGAGACACAAAGAATACAATAATAGTGTGTGCAACATCCACGCTCACCATATTTTCATACTTTGCTTTGGGTGCAGTGATTAGTGTTCTGACTGATACTTTGATACTTTAAAGGAGTATACTAGTGATTCTGCATATTTGAGCCCAATAAATACTACCCGCATACACGTCATGTAACTACCAACCATTTTCCAAAACAAAACACCACATTTATTTTTCGTGTTATTTTGCCAAATATCCTGATGTTGCAAAATCAAATGTTCATGTGATACACCAACCTTAAAATTCAATATTTTGCCTGCTAAATCTATGTCTGAATGTAGAAGGCACAGTCTTTTTTTAATTTCTCAGGAAAAGCCACCTTCTCCTAGAACTATATTCCCTGGTGGAGATATACATTTTGTTCTATACAGCTGCCTATTGGAGTTAAATAAAGTAACTTTGACAAAAAATAAGACTGACATTTGGTTTTCTTTGATCTATTATCTCTCATGCATGTTTCAAAGTTCATTTTAAAAGCATGCTGGATTTAATTGAATCCAATGGCTGCCTGGAAGGTAGGAAAAATAAATCTAAAATATACCACTCTAATAGTATGTTTTGGAAAATGGTTGGCAGTATTGTAACATGTATTCTGGTTGTATTTATTGAGCTCAAACGTGCAAAATCACTGGTATGCTCCTTTAAGTAAAAGTAGGGCTAAAGCAGTGTGTGTGTGAGTGTCTATGCTGTGTGTTTCTTTTGACATACCTCACAGCAGAACTGCTGGACTTCGTGCAGCACCTTGTTGAGATCTTTATTGAGCTGCTCAAGCTCCAGCACTGTTGTAGCATAGCGCTTCTGGAAGTCTAAGCCAATCGGCATCGAGTACGACTTCTGAACACAAAAATACACAAATGTGGTTAGATTTAGTTTGTATTTCAGTGCTTGTATCTCAGAAACACTCCATATATTCTTGCACTATTTTTGGGGGAAGTTTTAATGAGTATACCAGTTTCTCAGCCTCTGTGTTCATTTCTTTCAAGTGCTTGATGTGCTCCTTTTTGATCATGAGGATCTTTGATAGCCTTGTCTAGCACAAAAAAAAAAAAAAAAAAAAAAAGGATAAAGGATTTACTTGGACAAGAATGCAAAATGCTAAAATGTAAGCTTTTAGTATTTCATCTGATAGAAGTTACCACTTGGACCAAGAACTTGACAGGAAACCCTCCCAGAGTGTCTCCCTCGGCGCCGGGCAATTTGCTCCGCCATGGCGACTGGCTGATGAGTGGGTCATTGTCCTGTTGAGAAAGATGCAGATTAAGAATTTATATCAGGATTCATTTACAACCATTTCGCCCAGGTCATACTTTTATTATGTGGTGGCAGAGAACATGCACAGCTCTTGATGCCGATCCACAATACCATGAGGACAGGAGTGGTGGTGGGCTGGTAAACCCCTCTGGGTGGAGTCATCAGGTTTTGCAGGTAACGTGTGGTCCGGTGCTTCTGGGCAAAGGCTGAAATGGGCATCGTCTCATTGGGCTCATTACTCTGCCAAAACAACAACCCCCACAATTATTACCAGATATTAAGAAGACATCAGGAAATGTCTTTAGTGAAAGAATTTAATTTTGTGTGTATGTATAGTTAAAAAAAAAAAAAAAAAANAAAAAAAAAAAAAAAACACTGCCAAACATGTTGTTGCGCCTCTAATCTCAGTCAGGAGTCGGACTGTTACATGCTGATACACATAGTGAGGCTCAGGCAAGTCTTACCAGGACTTCGTAGTCTGGCACCGTGTGTGTTCCCAGGCCACTGCGGTCAAAGGTGACGCGATAGGTAGCAGCACTGGTGTCAACTGCATCAATCTGGCCAGTGAACAGGCCGTCATGGACACCTCGGAGTCGAGCTGGTACCAAGGAAACGATAGCAAGAAAGGGAGAGATTTCCAGGACATTTAATGCGATTGTATAAACATTACACATGCCTATAAAGTGTCATCAGTCATTTAGGGATATCGCCAAGCTCAAAATTAATCATTCAATATTGATTTCCTCCTGATATAAAGTCCTGATGCAATATTTCTATTTTCCTACAGAATACAGCTGCACAAAGAGCGCTCCATTAAAAGTAGGCAAACATTCAAATTAGAACGTCATTCAATTTTAGATACATTTGACAACGTAACAGTTGTACTAACAGCTCAGAGTGGTGTGGGTCCATCTTACCCGTGACCTTGGTTCCTATGATGAGTGGCAGTGGGATTTCATCAGGAAGGTCTTTACAGGTTGACACATCAGCCAGTTTTCTCTGCTGCAGCAGCCGCATCTTTTGCCTCTTCTGCCGCAGCGCCATTCGCTCCTCAGCAAAGAATGCCGATGAACATCTGGACCAGACAAAAGAGCATAGTGCTGAAGCAGCATCTCTCTGAATGTCAGCATATCAAGACTTTGTGTGAGGGAACAGAAACACACATTGTTACATCTTTCAAACTGTCTAAAAAAAAAAAAAAAGGAAAGGAAAATGTGATGAATAAAAGTACTTTGGCTAAAGCATGAAGTTCGCTGTAATGTACTGTAACATACCGACGAGGCTTTCCCATCAGTCTCCTGATTGTTCCCCATTCGACCCTCGTTAGCTTTCTTGTTTTGAGGTCGGGGAAAGACTCTTTCAGACATAGGCAGAATTCATTGTCTCCTTCAAAGAGAGGTCTAGAAGAGAAAAAAAAAGTTGGCACAACATGAAAATGATTGTTTCTTGATTGGGAATATGTAATATCTTTTTTGCCTGTGACAGTCCACACAATTTTTAATGCAGGGGTCAGAGCTCATCACAACTTTTCAAAAAACTTGTAATTTAGAATTTCTTACATCTCTTTGTGTGTACCTATTAGGTGAATTAGGTGAAACTTTACCTGTCGATATTGGAATAGAACCATTCGTATATGCACCATTTGTGAGCTTTGGGCAGCTTTAGGAGGTTTCTTAATCTCAGTCCTATTTTTTGGGATGCCTTCTTATCCGGTGTCAGCATATTAGCAAACTTCTACAAGGAAAAATATTAACAGTCAGATCCACATCTCCATAAAAAAAAAAAAAAAAAANAAAAAAAAAAAAAAAAATGAACACATGTTAACACTTGATCATTGCTTTTAGTCTTTACCTGTGGTGTGGTGGTGACCCTCTGGCTCCTCCGGGGAGATCTTGAAGGGAGACGCTGCTGTGGCTGCTCCTCTTCCTCCCGGAATAAACGGCTCCTCTTTGAGCTCCGTGTGGGCTGGATGGACAAATATGTACAGGATGATGCTAATCCCCCATAAGTGAAAGTGGTTTCATAGCAGACACAAATAACCACATTTTAAGTTTCACACATGATTTTAAAGATGATTTCATGGCGTGGAAGGAAAGCTCGCTGTGTGCAGCTCTCCGAAGAAGTTACACAGCTGGTGCAAAATATGTATTAACCAAGACTGGTATAAGCATGGATCTAGAACAGACTGCCCTGATCAGAAAACAACTCCTTTATTTCACTTCATATATTTCTGGCATCTAAAGTTCTGGTTGTTTTTCCTTACAAGCACTAAATCAAACACTGAGGATTGTTATTTCACTCACCGTGTCCACTGTCAAGGAGGAATGTCTTCCTCTGGTGTTGTGAGCTCTTGGGAAGCTGTTCTTTTCATTCAGAGTGTTGGACAGACTGCCTTCTGTAGTAAAAACCAACAAGTTTATACAAAACATCACTTTAAGACCAAAAACAAGACCCAACAGGTGAGTAATTTCAATGTTTGACTGAACCCAAGACTACATGGATAGGGCATCTCTGCTACACAACATTAAATTAGTGCTAAAACAATTAATCAGTTAGTTGACAGGCAGAAAAGTATCTGACAATGTCTAACACTCAACTAATTATTTGTCATTTATCAAGTAAAAATGTTAAAAATTCAGTGGTTCCTGAGTTTGCAAATCAAATATTTTTGGGGTTATTAACTGTTGCTCAGACAAACTAAAGACTTTAAAATGTCAGGCAATTGTGTTCAGCGGCCTGATAAGCATTTGGCACTATTTTTTTTTTAATTTCACAAACTAAACAATAAATCAGAAAATGAGACAGATTATTTAAAAAAGAATTACTATTACCCTATAAGTCATAACATGAAGGATGTAGGCATGTTTGTTATAGATGTGATACAGACATCTGATCTAATAAAGGACTTTAAAAAACAAAATCTGCCAACTTGAAACATTATGCAGCATCTTTAATTGACACAAATACATACTTGAAGTGAAAATATAATCTTAGCTGGGAGACTTTATGTCTATTTTATCTTGCATGTCTTATATTTTTCTATTTTCGATTAAGGATGGACAAGAATTTCACTGCCTACCTGCTACCTGCTGGATTGTTTATACACATGACAATAAACATATTGAATCTGGAACACACATACAACATATACAAACTAGACATTCATAGCTCACAAACCTTTTAGACTGACAAGTGCCTCTGCCGAAGAGCCTGAAGAAGAAGACAAATTAGGCTACATCAGTATATCTAGTATAACAGCGGTATTACATAAACAATGTATTCTGCCCTAAAATTAACTGACATGATTTGTGAAACCTGCAGCTGTAAGTAAAAAGTAATTTCAAAAGGCAGAGCTAAATTCAAAAATTCTAATAAATTAATTTTAGGTGGTAAGAAAGATCTGCAAATTTATGAGTGCAAGAAACTGATCTTAAAACACTGATAGCAGGTAAATATAGCTAGCAATTAAAAAGGCCTAGAGCCACTTTTGAACTGTCAGACACATCAGCTGGACAGAGCAAATCTAAGAATTTAGCTAATCAAGCTAACCTTACAATATCTAACAAGCTCGAGGCAACACGTAACCTGCATTAAACGTGTCTCCATCAGCTAAAGGGGTCATCGGAGCGTTAAATCACCAAATAATTTAGTTAGCTTCCACTCACCAGCTTGTCAAAATGATACAAAACACATTAGAGACATAAAATGTTAACGTAACTAACCAGTGCTAGGAATGTCGCAGAAAATTAAAACTATACCCAGCAACACAGATAGCTAACTAGCAGTTAGCGAGTGTAACTATTTGTGGAAAAAGCAGAACCATTATGATAAGCAATGCTTTATTTTGAGAGGAACTAAGGTTAGCGCACGTTAGCTCGTAGCTAAGCTAACGGTATTTGTTTATCCAGTTAAGCTAAAGTAAGTTGCTCAACTCCAGTTTAGCTGTCGTTAGCCTCTCTTGCTAATAAGCGTTAGCTGACTGGACAGACCGGTATCGCTCTACGTCTAAAATGACTTTTAAAACTTTGCCCAAACATTCCCATATTCATTACATGACCAATAATAACAGTTCATCGGAAAAGATTTATTTGGAAACCACTGGACAGTTGCGTGTTTACAATGTAAAACTCCTTGAATTTGTGTTGTTACTCACTCTCGTCTAACAGCTGGTCCATCTCCGCCATCTTGAATTAGCCGCGCCGCTTTTTCAAAGACTTTGTCAAAATGCATTCTGGGTCGGGACGGTATCTGGAGGGCGATTTGAGAAATAAAAACTAATATAATATACTAAACAAATGTTTTATAAGCCGTTTTTGCTTATTGATGTACAGAATTCAGTACATTAAACAAACATGTAACGTACATGTTCTTTATGAAATCAAGTACGTATCCTCAATCTGGAACAAACAATACATCTTACTAGGACAGCTAATAATATATTAACGAGTAATCTATCCGTATTTTTCTATAAATCGTTTAGTGTATAAACTGTCAGAAATGTTATCAAATCCCCACTGCTGTTAATAGCTTGTTTTCTTTTAGTGATGAAACAGAAAAGCAGCAAATCATTTCAAAAGCTCAAAGGAGCAAATGTTTAAGTAGTTTAATTTAAACTGTACCATAATTGCACCTTATCATATTGTTCGCACTATTGTATGTCTGTTGCACTTTAGTCTTGTCTTTCAATTGTGTTCACCATGGCCCTAAAAGAACACCTTTTGTTCCATCCCTTTATGCTGCATTTGTGATAGACAAAATGATTTGAAATTAATCTGCTATTAAATTGGTTACTAGCTGGCAAATGGGAAATCAGCCTAAATCCTGTGTATTTATAAACTGAACCTGACCTTTGACCTCTCCAGAGGTAGGAAAGTAGAGAACTTTCTATAGTCAATAGAATCTCATTACTGTGAATATTTAAAGTCAGTGAAATGAAATCCAATAATGACCAGAAAACAATGCAATAAAATAAAAATAACATTAAAAAAAATAAATGTAATCATAATATTTTTGAGAGAATCCATTTATTTTGAGATATGCAGAAAAACATGTACCACATAATATGGTTCAGATTCACAGAAAAAAAAAGTACCACATCATATGGTAATCACTTCTTTTACAGAATGCCTGGCAGAAAAAGATTTTTATGGGTTTTTTTTTTACTCTTAGTAAGACAGCTTGAGAGACAACAAAACAAATATATACATGTCAAACTTGTACAGTATCTTCAAATCAGTCTACAAAATGTGCATTTTAGTGACACTATTACTGGGAAGCCCTAGGAAAATAACATTCCACTGTGTATGTCTGCAGGTTGGTTTTCCACAACTCAAAACTTACTAATCTTGAATACTGTAATCTATTAACTGCAGGTTCTATTAAAGAATGATGAAATAAGATCACTCTGTGAAAAAGACCAAGAGTGACACACCTACCCACTAACCTTGCTTATTTCATTTATTTCTACACCTAAATCTTTCTATGTACTATGCCCGTGTTTCAAATCACTGTAGTGAAGTGTGAATTCCTGTCTGATGAGTAAGGTTGAACTATGTATTTAAACAACGAATGCAATAGTTAGGAAGGCTATATGCTTGTATATGAACCTGATGTTTAAGCATTAAAGTGACTAGAGATTTGCAAGACCAATGCAAAGCTTTTTGTAACATCACTCCATTGCAAAACATGGTCTTCTGCAGCAGAGATTGAGGCTCAGGCATTTGGAGCCAACAGTGGTCTTTGTATTCAGAATGGAGGGTTCCGACACAGCCCTTCTTACCACAGAGACGTCTGGTAGTTAAACTTGATCTTCAGGAGGTACTTCAGGTTTACCTGTGCTACATCATACACAATGTACCTGGAGGAACAGCAGTTAAGGAAAACTAATGCCACCTACAGCCTGAAAGACCAACACAATTAAAATGAAAAGCACCTCACTTTTCACATTTTCACATTTCAAAAGCATTTCAAACTATACAAGTGAGACATGCACATTAAATTATCTAAGAATAGAGAGCATGAAAGTAGTGACAACACAGAGCACTGAAATACACTATTTTGTGAAGAATTCTCATTAAGTCATCTTGTACAATACCAAATTTGCGAGTTTCAACTCAGTCAATTCCTATTTATGTTTTCTTTGGCTCTTAAACTCAACTTTGAGAAGCTATTACCACTCCAAGTCAAGAATTACGGACTGTTCATGTCGCAATATGAGATATTATTATCCAGGTTTTTAGAAAAAGTTTGTTGGTGTTTCAGATCTACAACATGATCAGGAGTTTAGAAAACACAAGAAAAGATTAGTTACAGTGATGATCAACACAGAACGACAGAAATCAGATTGGAAAATCAGGCCCGTATTTAGGCTAAATGTCATGACAACTTAGCAAAATGTGAGAATTTAGCAAAACTTAAAGAAAGCTTAATGTTACATGCTAGCAGCTACAAATTAAGTTGAGTTACGGATTTTGAACATTGGTAAGTCCAATAAGTACTGAACAAAATATAAAGTAGAGGGGCTAACCTTTTGACCCTGTATGCTTTTACAGACTGCTATTAAAGAAATCATTATATGAAGGAGCAGAAAAAAATGTAGGGTAATTTGCCAAAAATATTACATTTATAAACAAGGAGATGAAGTTTAAAGGATACTCGTTGTACAGTAGACTTGTATCATCAATGTTAGTATGCACTCCTTTTCCCAGAGGTACTTGCACTCCATCTAAAGTGACAGCAGCACTGGGATCAGGAGCAGTTCTACCCAAACCTGCAAAGAAGAAAAACAAATATATATACATATTGAAGAAATGCACAAAATCACTTCAGCAAACAATCAAAAGTAAAGTGAGGTGCCAAATATCCTCCAACAATCATGACATATTTAATAGAACCAATTATTCTAATTTGTAATACATTTTCACCTTCACATAGTACATGAGGTGTGTGTGTGTGTGAATTCTGCGCTTAACATTTAGAGTTATGACGGTTTCAACAACATTTTGTGATTAAAATTCTAATTTATGCAAAATAAAGTTTTTCACCTTTAACACTGTGCTTTCCCTTTGGTAGCTTTGTGATGTGTGACGCTTTCTTCAATTCATGCCTGCATCAAATAAGCAAGACACATTAAGTCAAATCCCCACAGATTTACATTTTTTATTAAGAAGCACAAGCAAAGGCCATTATTTTAATATTTTGGTGAAGAATTCAAAGTGTCACTCACATGTTGCCAAGAGCAACCTCCCCCAACAATATGAGGCCCACGGGGTCCGACTGGGAGGTGTGACAGTAGTTGGCACTCTTGGACACCATGTCGGCAAAGTACACACCTTTGCCAAACATGTAACCAGTCTAGAGAAAATAAAGCAAACCATATATGAGATATAATCCAGTATGACCAACTGCATTGAAAGATTATGGAGGTAATGATTAAAAATGGCAGTACAGTATTACAAAGTTGAATAAGAACTAGTGCAGCAACGCTCACCACCGGGGCCTCTGGAGGGGCGATACGAAGACCCTGAGACAGGATACCAGCATAGTTGGTGGCGCGTGAGCCGTGCCACAGGAGCTGGCGATTGTGTAGCTCCTGGAAAGGGCGATATCGTTGGCTCTCACCCTCCCGAACTATTTTGAAGATCTAAAAGATAACAAGTCAGAAAACAAGATGACAGTTTATGCACCTAAGTAGAGCTACACAGAAAGATCAACCTGTGGGCATTTATAAGGATTTATTCAAACTAATCGTTTGAAGTATGACGTTCAAATAAACTTACTTCTTGCACTTCCAGTGTATAAGTGTTGTGAGTAGCAGCATGTGTGTTCTTGACATATTGCAAAATTATCTCAGCCTCTTTTGTGGTCTTGTCAACAACCTATGAAACAGTAAAAAAAAATTTAATCACAATCTCTCCAAAAATTGCAAATATGTGCTACAATGACAAAGTTTAACTTTACATTTACTAGATAAAAACAAAGAATTCAATGATCCTGAACAGTGTCTGTGACTGACAGCATAAACCACCCCTCACCTCAATCTTGGTTCTGAGTTTCTCATAGTTGATGTCGATGGGGTCGCTCTCATTATCCTGAGCACCTCCTTTCAGTAGGCTGTAAGCCACTTCAATGTCCAACAGGTTGTCCAACATCTGTACTTTAGCCTGGACAGTGAAGCATGCTGGGTGAAACTCATTTCTATGACTAAATTCTGCATTGGGCTAATTGGTGACAGGTTGAAAAAAAGGGAAATGTACAATGTGATCTGAGCGCTGACCTGAATGTAGTCCAGGTTGTTGAGCAGAGGAGGTTTCTTCATACCAAAGTCATGAGGTATCAAGGTGTAGAAGCGATTGGACAGATCCAGTATCTGAGCCTCTGGCACACAGTCTGACACAGCCTATAATGAAAAAAAAAAGAGGCAATATGCTCAAAATGTATTTATGCTTGGTTTGAGTTTCTTTATCCCAGTGTAAAAGTCAACCGTCAAGAAAACATCAGAACAAAATGCAGCAACAGAGGTCAAAAAGAGTGACGTTATCACTCCATGATCACTCAAATGAGACATAAATTTTGTGAAATAAAAATAAAAGTTATTCTCCATTTCTTTCCAAGTGGAATATTTTATTTTGAAGGTTCTATTTTCTTGGCTATGTTTAAAAGAGATCATTTTTGGACAAAATCTCTTACAGACACTCTGGATTGACTGTACTGCAATGCAGTTTCATGAACAGAAGACACACAGCAGAAAGATTAATACTGGGATGGCCTCTAGGTGGTGCTGTTAGTGACTGACCTGCTGTACGTCAGTGAGGAGAGCATAGGCACTCTGGATCTGCCGCTTACTCAGCTTCCCAAGGGGCATCTTCTGAAGGTCAATCTGAAGACAGGAAAAGAAAAATAAGTTACACAGATATGCAAAAATAATGCACACAATAAGGCTATGGTTAATACTATTTGAGATGCTTTTTTATCTGTTTTGGGACTAATTGCATTTATGGTTGAGTAAATAGACAAGGGAAGCAAGGAAAAAGTTAAAAGACAGGTGAAATACATAAGGAGAAACAGAACTGCATGAATATATACTTTAAACCTAAAGCAAAAAAAAAAAAAAAAAAAAAAAAACTGGACCTTTCTGGATTTTCTCTCTCACACTTCCATCATTTCAAAGTTACTTACCTCAAACTCCACCATGGCCTTCTTCATGCTCTCCACATCAAAGATCATCTTGATCAGATCCTGCACAGGTTTGGCCAGCTTAGACTTGGTGCCAGCAGTGGCAGTCAGCTTCTTCACTGCCTCCTCATCCTGCCCGGCAAAAATACAAACACCCACAAATCCCAAGACGTATGCATTAAAATACAACCAAACAAATCAGGTTCACAAAACACTCCTAATAGACAAATTATGTGTGTATGTGAACATAGTGTGTACCTGTCCATAGTCAATCTCCAGCGGGTAGAACTTGTTGGGGTACTTGGTGAAGTTGGAGGAGCCCCAGTCATTGCCTGTCTTCTCCTTGTACACACCCAGGAAGTTGTCCATGGCTGAGTTCTTATCATGGAACTTATCCAACTTGTTGCCTCCGATGGTGGTGCCCACTCTGCCCCATGACCTGAAGACCCAATACCTGCACAAACGTGATAGGATATGAGCAACATTAGTCTGATTATGGTCTTTAGACTAAATTATGAGTTAAACATGTTTTTCCTATTATAACAAGTTAACGTGTCCACCATGACAGTCTTGCCTCACTGATTGATAAGTAACTTCATTGTTCCATGATGCAGAGGTCATAAAGAGGCTAAGTTAGTTCAGATGTATACGACTCATTATGTAATGAGGATATTTATTGGTCAGGCCGCCGATTTTCTACAGCAAAACTGACCGTTTATGCACATCATCCTCCAGCAGCTGCAGCTTATAATAGGAGTTGGTTCCTCTGACAATGTCCACAAGGCCCAATGTGGCACTGTACATTTTCCCATTCTGCTCCAGGACATGGGCACTGTCCTCTAGTCCTGAAACAAAAATGGCATTTTACAGAGATGATCTACCTATGCAGGGTTCTCAACACTGCTAGCAGGGTAGTGCTGTTCTGACAAAAAATGATGCTGAAGCAGTTCTACCTGAGTCTGGATCCACAGCAGCTCCTCCTTTGACTGTAAGTTTCATCTTCTTGGATTTACTACCACCTGCAACAGTGCAGATGACAATGTGGACAATCTTATGTAAAATGTCATACTTCAAAGAATATAGTAATATCATTACATCAAATCTAACAAACCTACATATACATTCATGAAAATAATGAAGTCACCCTTCATAAGCACAATCTACAGTACATACAAATACAGTTGTTTACCTACACTTAGTTTGCATATACCTAGGCTAAAAAATATTCAAACACAATTTTCAGCATGATAAATAGCCTTTACCTTCCTCCTCTTTCACTCTGCCCAAACTCTTAGCAGCAGATTTAGAGGGCACTGATGGAGCCTGGGGCTCGATTTTGACCTCTGCCCCCCAAGGTGAGATGGTGTGCAGAGAGACCAGTTCCTGAAGGGCCTTGCCTGATGACTTGATGTCTGTAAGAAAATCCTCAGAGACTGCACGCACACCGGCATCTCTCACCTCCTCCATTTTCTTACTCATCTTCTCCACCTCCTCTGTGAAAACATAAGGATGAGTGTAAATAAGAAAAGCTGGAAATGCTGCTGTACATATTATGCAGACATAGTCTATCGTTTTTATTGAAGTATAGTATTTTACATTTGTGGATTGGCTACTCACTCTTGGTGCTGAGGCAGAGAGAAGCCTTATTAGCTGTGCCGGTAATCTTTCCGCCCAGCTCCTCTACAGTAGTTTTTAGTTCATCCTTGTTCTTTTTCAGCTTTCCCACAGTCAACAGCTTCATACCAGTAAGAGGTTTGTCTGCAGGACAATATCAAATTAGCTATAATTTGACTGAGATCTTAGTTTTTTTATTTATACAGAATAGTTTAACCCTAAAAAATGATGCATCAAAAAAAAAAAAAAANAAAAAAAAAAAAAAAATCACAAGCTCAGTACAGTGAGGGGATATCAAATCCAAATATGTTATGATATTGCAATATTTACAAAACAAACAAAACAGAGTTCTGAAGCATGACCCACCTGCGGGTGCTCCCTCTGACAGCAGTTTAGCTGGAGCACTGGATGCACTTGCCAGGGATTCACTTTTGACTGCAGTCAGGGCTGGGGTGGGAGCCACCTTGGGGTACATCCTGTCTTGTTGCTTGAACTTGAATTTTTTCAGAAAGGGAACCTCATGGAATTCCTGAAAGGACAAGGCAAAAAAAAAAAAAAAAAAAAATCCATTGGAAGTTCTTAAACATAATTTGAATATGTAGCAACAGGAGCAAAATAAAACCTATATTTAAAATATTTACACTGCAAAATGTAACTTTTGCATAACCTGACAATGACTGCATAAGCTCTGCAGTGAGGTTACCCACCTTGGGGATGACCCAGGCTTTACGGATGGGTGTTGCAGTTTTGAACACACACTTTGTCCATGCAGAAATGTCCCCTGTACAGTAATAAGCGTCACCCTTGAACACAAGCTGGCCCTGGCACTCCTTACAGGGCTGAAGAGCTCCAAAAGCCATGCCGTCAGCCAGGCTGTCGACTACCTGTTAATTTAACAATGGGTTGGAAGTTATGGAACAAGCAAGAGTGTAACAGTGTCAAGAGTAACAGGAATTATGGTTACAGAGTTAAATTCAGGAAATGAATTTTTTCTCTCTCATCAACTCTATGATAATAAATGCAAACTTAATTTTGATAATGTTTTTTATTACTCATACAGGTTTTGACTTGTGTGCGGCACTCATGAAAGCAGCGCTTTTTGTGTTAAACGCCATGCTATCAAAGTTGATCTGGATATCTGAGCTTACTGTAACATCTGCAGGTACGGACACAATCATGGCAAAATGTGCTGTATATGTAAAATGATGAGCAGAGAAATGGAGATGTTTAGTGACAATTAATTACACAGAACACACTAGATGAAATTGAAAGCTTCTCACATTGGACTCTCCTGAGGGAACCTCCTGGCCATTTGCAATCAGCAACTCCTTCATGTCATTGGTGGAACAATGCTTCCTGAGTTTGTCCTTGATCCCCCAGATCAGCTGACTTTGGTTCTGGAGATGCACACACTCATGTATCACAAATATAGCCACCAACTTGTGTTTGATTGTAAAATGACATTAAAAAATATTAAAAAGGGAAAAAGTGAGCAAACCTTCAACTGCTCTTCTAGCTTTTTCTGCTCATCCTCTTCCTCCTTCTTCAGTTTCTTTGATACACCATCCAACTCATCACCCTTCCTCTTTCTGGAAGAGTAAACAGAAGGTCACTAGTTTGTTTCTTTGATCAATTTCAGAAAAAGAGTGAACACATTAAATTGATTTGCTCTGAAGAATCGTCCAAATGAGGCCTGAAGGGACACAGGACCACAGCCAAGTTCAGGAACAAACAAGCCTAAATCTCACACCTTTATTCATTAAAGAAAATTCACTGGGGTCCCCCTCAGTTAATAGAACACACACACACAAGCTGGCACATGTCTCTATGTTCCCAGATGTCACGACTGATCAGCCACCCTGCTGCAATAACAAAAAAATATATTAGACCCCCACGAGATTCTCACTGCACTGAAGCACACGCACACATGTCCACACACCATCTCCCAGATGGACACACTTCACTTAATGATCATCAAGTAGCAGTGTGTGTGTGTGTGTGTGTCTTCCGGAGGCTTTGGGGTACAACTTTTCACAAAACAACTGACATCAATTGGCAGGAAGGGAATTCTATAAAAACGCTCCTCCGGTTTCTCTCAGAGTTGTCGATCTTTAGTGTGAGAGTAGATATACTCTGTCAGGATCACTGTGGCAACCATGATACTGAAGTTTTTTTTTTTTTTTTNTTTTTTTTTTTTTTTGAGTAATAACACTCTTATTAAACACTGAAAAAGAAAAATACCACTTGTATTCTGCTCCCTGGTTTGGTGAGTAACAACGTTCACAGCACATCTATTTCTTTAAAAGCATCCATGAAACGGTCAGGCTAGATACCTGTAACTTGAATCTTTATTTCCTCCTTTAGGTCAGGTATGGAGAACACCAGAACATCGCTGAACCTCCTTCAACCTAGAAACTCATCATATCTCTCTTCTCCTTTCTGGAACTTTTCAACCACTTCTTCCTTCAACATCACCTCCTCCTTACTGTCTGCTTCACCTCCACCTGATGACGCGGTAGCCACTGCTAAAAAGGTGTACATGTCAGCTGAGCTTGCCATTGCCTGTCTTTCTGCAATTGGCAATATACTGGTCTGTGCTGCTGTGGTCCTCAACCGTAAGTTACGCACGGTCACCAACTACTTCCTGGTCTCACTTGCAGTAGCTGACATCTGCGTGGGCACGCTCGCCATTCCTTGCGCCATCCTGACTGAAGTTGGTGAGCCGCGTCACAATTTTTACCTGTGTCTGCTAATGCTAAGTGTTCTGATAATGCTGACTCAGAGCTCCGTCTTGAGCCTGTTGGCAGTGGCCGTGGAGCGCTATGTGGCCATCTTTATGCCCTTCCGTTACCAAGTACTGATGACGTCTCGCAATGCTGCACTGATAATCCTGGGAACGTGGCTGCTGGCCATCTTCGTCGGCCTTGTGCCAATGATGGGCTGGCACATGACACCACCTGAATCAGGCTACTGCATCTTTGTTTTGGTGATGGACATGACCTACATGGTTTATTTCCTCTTCTTTACCTGCCTCGTGACACCCCTGCTGGTCATGTTCCTGATCTATGCCCAAATTTTTATCACTGTCAGGCAGCAAGCGTGGCGCATCGCGTCAGAGCAAAGTGGCCGAGCAGAGGGGCAAGCGAAGGCGGCAGCGAGCATGCGCCGCGAGATGAAGACGGCTATATCTCTCTTTCTGACTCTTTTCCTGTTCACCATCTGCTGGATCCCACTCCACATAATCAACTGCTTCCTGCTGCTCTGCCCACAGTGCCCCGTCCCGATGGAGCTGATACTCACTGCCATTATCCTATCACACGCCAACTCTGCCGTTAACCCTTTCCTGTATGCCTTCACAATGACGACTTTCAGGGACACTTTTAAAGCTATCTTCTTGTGCTGCAGGATGGAGAGAGATGGAGAAGCTTCAAATTAGGCTGGTGGTGATGATGATGGAGGAGGCAGCGCTGTCAGAGACACCCATCGAACCCAACAAGATTTATTGTTCTGTTATCTGTGAATGTCGCAATACTGGCACATACATTCTCTCTCCTCATTCAATAAGAGGTACCCGCTTACCAGCAAAACTTCTCTGAATATGAATATTATCCTTTCTACCCCGTCTCACCCTTCAGATTTGACAGTAGGAAGCCTCTTCTTAAGCTCTTCCTTGTCTTCCGCCCGTAGAGCATTAAAACCCTTCAGCTGGGCGGCGCTGTATTCAGGCTTGAAGACCAGTTCCTCCCTGTGGCTCACGAAACACACTGTGTGGTACCAGCGGTCTATCAGGCCCAGCTGGGGCTTCTCTGGATCCACTGTTTTCTTCGACACGCGAATCTGATCCTGATGAAGAGGACAGAGGATCAGACTTTGATAACAGTGTGTCAGACAGTGCACAGTATACACAATATTAATATTAAAGTAATGACGTTAATTGATAGTATTTCTACAGGAATTATTAGATGTTACTGCATTGTAGTTTTGACACAGATAGCAACAAGCATATGTGAACACGCACTTTAGGTATAAATTAACACCATGCTGTTTGTATTTTTATGAACTTTATTGCATTTACACACAGATTTCAGAGAGAGACATTAACTGTACATAAAAAAAGATGACATAACATTATCAATGATATATGGAAACATCAGTTTTGATATTCGCAAATAAAATTGCTAACCTTTTCAATTTTCTGCTCACAGGCTTTGCAAGTGCTACGGTTTGACTTGGCATACTCCACTGCAAAGTCATTCAGTGTCTTCTCTCCTTTAGCATCACCCTTCTGGTTTGCTTTTCCTACGAGAAGTCAAAAAGAAAAATTACACTCTCAAATCAGCTTTTAGTAATGCAAGGACAATACTTTATATGTGCAAAAATCAGACTGATAGCCAGCTGAATGTTCATGTCAACAAGTAACAAATGAGAAATGTACGGATATTATATTATCTGGTGTGGTCGCCAGGAGACAAATTCAGTGTGTCACCCCCTCGCTGTGATATGATACAGTAGGATAAAATTATTTTTCTATGAATTGTATTTGTTCTGTCATTGAAAGTTTTATTATTGTGAGACTGTGATAGTTGAACTTTAACTCTCATGAATCTGCACATGAGCTAACAACCATCATCCTCAATGATTTTCATGTTTTACTTTTTTGATTGTGCATAGTCTAAATGATGTTTGTGATACTGTGATATTTTACCAGTCATTTGAGAAGAAACTGCCGTACTGACCTCCTACAGCTCCTCCGCTTTCAATGGCCTTTTTGACCTTTTCCTGGTCCTCCCAGCGGAGGTCAGAAAAACCACCAATATCAGAGGTTGACTGAGCTGCTGCTCGCTGCCAGAAGCAGGAGAAGTGATGCCAGTGGGGGACCTTCCCATCAAACATGGGTGACTGGAGAGGAAAGAACAAACAGGAAATGTTTGGTGTATACAGTGTTTAAAGCAAACTGCCAGTAAGAAAATGTAAACACAAAACAAAAAAGTTGATGTAGAGAATTATATGGGCAGAACAAAGCATAAATAGTTGTATCAACAAGACATAAATGGCTTGTTTAATTAATTTAAAAGGTTACAAGCTACAAAGTGATATTGAGTTATGTTTAGAAGAGGAATTAAATCTGACTGCATGTCAGTACTTGAAAATCTGGATCTGCTCCACAGACCATGAATCAGGAAACTCATTCTGTGCAGGCAGTGTGACGCATTATAAGTTGTTATAATACTAGCTGCAGCAGCAATAGTATAAACTACAAAATCCCCTTCCATGCAATCACTATTAAACCGTCTCTCAGCTAGAAAATTTCTGTATCAGAACTCTCCGAATGTCACATCTTCATAACAGCAGTTTCAGGTGCTGTTGGTTTAATTTTGGCTTTTGAATAAGATGCTTAACGCGATAACACTTCATTGGAACAACACCCAAAACTTCATTGGAATGGCTTAATGATATTATCATCGTACACGTGTTAAGACGTCTGGTATCAAAGGATGCATAGATTGCAGATAAGAAAAACCACTAACTCTCGATGCTTCTTTGTGAACATTCAATAGATAACGTCAGCCATTTAAATGCTAACGAGGGCCTAAGTACAGACAACTGAAAACACAGAAAAGAAACCACACTGTACACTATACATTCAGTCTCCATGAGTTTACTACTCAGTATATGCACAAAATAAACCAGGCAACTTTGTAAACACAAGGAATAATCCCTTCTTACTGTATACTAAGTTAGCTAACTAAGCTAGTTTCTGCAGAAAGCAGCTTCAAGGCGTCGTTACCTGCACCATGATGGCCATTCGCAGCGAGTCTTTAGCGATGTTTTCCTTGCATTTCTTGCATGATGCGCGGCCACTTTTGGCATATTCTGCTCTGTAAAGCTTGTCCTCCTGAGAGTCTGCCATTGTTCTTTAATATTATAGCAAAATAAAGAGAAGACAACTTTCCCGGAATGACAAGGAGTCACAACAATCAGAGCAGCTGCGGAGCCCGCGTGCCTGTACGGCAGAGAGAGAACAAACACGAAGAGAGTCACTCTGTCACGGTTTCCGGTCACACAATGGATGAGTGGGCGAGGTTACGGACTATAGGTTTGTTTGTTTGTTTGTTTGTTTGTTTTTGGAGGATTTGAAACTAAATTTAACCCTAACTAAAGAATAAATCTGCAGAAAACTCACATAAAAATAAAATAAATAAAAGTCAAAATTCAAATTTTGATACAAATCTGTTAGTTTGCTATTGATTTAAAGTCAAAGTTCACCAAATCTGAATTTGACACAATATCTTTATGTAAAGATATCATACTTTACCTACTTGAGTGAATCTGACAATTGTTATCACTCCAGTGAAATAAACTAAATTCAATGCAAAATTTTGCTGTCATAAATGCATATATAAATGTGCTTGGAATCTTCTTCTAGAAAGCATATCAGTCCATCTGTCCTGCAGATGTAGTCTGTAAGAAACTCTCTTATTGGCTCTGTGTTGGTTTAACTCAACTGGTAGAATACTGGGTTTGTTATGCAGACCTTCTGAGTTCTGCAAATCCTGGTAGAACCATATTTTTGTGATTTGTATCCTATAGTTTTGAAGTAAAACAAGAAAAACATTGGCTATGTAGTCTTGCCTCGGACACCAAGGGACCCAGGACCACCACTGAGGATGAAGCAACATGAAAGACAAATCTGCAGTAATTAATCTCTGTGTGAGGGGTATGGCCCATTTTCTAACTGCAGAGTGATTCATCATTATTCAATAGACGATCAGTAGGCGTGCCAGACAGAATACCCGCGCTAATGACAGGCGTTAGTAATCGACTCAGAAATAATCGTCCAGAATCTGTCAGGAAGAAAAGTCAAAAGCAGAAAGCACATTGACAAATCACTACAGAGAATGCATGAGAATTATGAATGAAATGGACAAAATATTGCTCACTTTCACATTTTCACTTTAATTATTGGTTTTTATTGGCATAAAATATTGACTATTATTATTATTTTCACTATCTAAATCACTATAGAGAATGTGTTAAACTGAATGAAAGGGACAAAATATTGCTCACTTTCCACATTTGCATTTTAATTATTGGTTTTTATTGGCATAAAACATTGACTATTAAATATTTCAGTAAAAAGCTGGAAAATATACATAATTCTCTGAGCAAAAATAATAACATAAATTTACTATTTTTCTGCTACACATTACATTTCCAAAATGTCTTAAAGAACAAACCAGTAATTCTGTGAAAATCTGAGGTAAATAACATAGACAATTGAAGACTAAGTTTAAGAAGGAAAATTGGCATTTTGTTTCTCAACTGATCATTTTCAAGATACAGCCCAGTTTCACTTTACAAAAATTATGATGTAAAAACCTGTTTTTACAGCAACAGAAAACATTACAAACACTTATTTTTTTATCATATAAAGTAAATTCTCATTTTCAAGTGATGGCGTGTTAAAATCTTAGCTCAGTATTATCCTTCAGTTACAAAGAAGTTTTAATTTGGAGTGACAAGGTTATCACATGATAGCAACAATATGCCTTAGGCTGATATTACCAAAGTATCTTTGAGATTAAAACATTATGTGCCCATTTATTTCTTCAAATATAGTAACAGCAAGTGCATCTGAAGTAACATCAGAGACCACAGAAAATAACTGTGCTTGGCAGTGAAGCTGGTTCTACAGTTCACCACCTATTCCAAAGAGGAATTCGCTGTTCATTTGGTGTAAAGATAACTGTAATACATAAATGTGAAGTGAGAGTAATCATCAGGGCAAAACTAAATTGAGAATTTTGTGATGTGTTTTGTTATGTACTGTAGGTTACACAAAAAAAATCTCAATAATCCTGACAAACATCGCATTTTACAAGAAATACCATCTTCATGGGAGCTGAAAACATGTGAAAAATATTTATGGACAATAAAAGTACAATATGAAACATAGCAGCAATTTATGTTAATGGAGTGAAATAAGACAACCAAAATCCCCTCCTAAAGATATCTAAAATTGACTGAATTACAGCTTGAATTACAATGGTTTGGTACAAGCTACATGTCAAACTCATTCAAACTAAATTAAATTGTGACCTGTTAAAATAAAAACATGAAAGATAGAGTACAAAATACATTGTCAGTATTGTATAGGCCATTAGTAATCTATGAGAGGCTAAACAGGCTGTCTTGAGGTACTCTGTGTTTTGGCTTGAAGGTCTAGTGACTTACTGGAGTATTTGTTAAAGTCCTTATAATGTGTAGATATGGCAATAACAACAGAAAGCAGATAATTTGGAAGAAGCCAGTGTGAAAGTAAAGTAAGTGAAGTTCAGTACATAGCACTTTAAAGGTGGTCCTTCCTATCTATGTGGTCCCTGATCAAATCTCAGCATCGGCACTCAAGAAGTCTGTCCGCAGAATGTCCACAGCAACAAATTAATTCCTCTATGTGTCAACTCTTGGTTTTAAATACAGTCCAGTCTGACAGAAAAGTTGAGGAGGACACAGTCCTAGAGAGAAACGGCAATCTTTTTAACAGTACACCCTCTTATGTTTGTTGTACAGATAATCTTAAGTTGTTTTGGTGAAGCACTAAATAAGAACACCGAGGGGAGCAGCATGGTGGGGTTGTGTCTTCCTCTGCCATCCGAGCTAAACCTCAGTGCTGAAGCTGCAGGGAGTTACACTGAACCCCCCATTGGTGTCTCTCATCTTTTCCTTTTGTCTGGCCAGGATCAGCCCAAACACGACTTCTGCCAAAGTCATGCGTCCTCTTGATCGCACCCCTAAGCATCCATCTTTTCCAACGTTGGCTCTCTTCATGTGCATGGTGCTGATGAAATAGGTGCGGACCTTCCCCTGACGCTCACTCACCTACAATGAGAGATGTGGTAAGACAGTCTGGTAAGCTTTGCCCAATCACATTATAAAAACTCTCTTATTACCAGAACCTCTTCATACATATACTAACGCTGCATGAAGTTAAGTATCCTAAATTTAACCCCACTGAACTTTCAATGCAACTAGTTTTTGTTCTATTATTTTCACCAGCAGATGTCCCCACTGGTTTAGTTTCCATTGCCTAGTATAAGCTCTTGCTCATGCTTAGTCCTCCAGGACACTCCAAAACTCTCCATACTCAACAATTAAAGTGTGTTGTTGTCAATTTGTACTTGGTTGGCATCTATTTCTTATGTTGCATTGTGGGATATTGAGTTCATTATATTAAATTCTAGTAATTATGACAAAACAATTTGAGCAACCCTACAAAATAGTGGACTCTGTAGTGAACAGTGAATGATTTTGGACAAAATTTGTAAGTTTTCCAACCCTAACAACTGCAACATTAGAGAATCAGGGAGAAACTCTCTTCAGTGAACCCAGTTTATGGTGTTTCAAGCTGTGTAATTCTTCCTTGGATCCTGAACTCTGTCACTGTATTATTACTCTTCAATAAAATATTTCTATGTACCAGTCACTTTTATATCACTTATAAAGCAAATATTACTTGCATTTATAATGTCTGTGAAGGCTCATTGGTCATCCAGGGAGCAAGAATTGGTAGATATGGGAGGGACTCACCCCCTTCACAAAGATTTCACCACGCAGCTCCAGGACAAAGCCCCATTCTGCCAGGATCTTGCGTGTGGCCTCAGGTACCTGGATTCGTCCGCTCACCCCTGTGCTGTCCATGCGGCTGGCCAGGTTCACTGTTGACCCCCAAATGTCATACTGGGGTTTGGAGGCACCGATCACCCCGGCAACCACTGGGCCGTGGGCGATGCCTGTTTCCGTCCAAAACAGAAAATTATTTTAGACAAATGATTTATGTGTGACACTAGAAACTCTAAAAGCGTGGTATAATTATCACCCCTTTAGAGTTTCATAATGCTGTATGTGTCTTCATTATGACACACACAATGAACCAATGTGTGTGTGTGTGTGTGTGTGTCAGAGGTCAGTTGCTTACCCACACGCAGCTGAAAGTTTTTGGCAGAATGCCTGTTAATCTCTTTCAAGGTCTCCTGCATTGCCAAGGCGAACAGGACAAGCTCACTCAGGTGATTCCATTCATCCATACTAGTCTGTGTGTGTGCGAGAGAGAGAGAGAGAGAGAGAGAGAGAGAGAGAGAGAGAGAGAGTCAGGAGTAAGCACAGAAATGAAAATAAAGATGTTAAAACAGCAAAATTTAAATGGAACCAAAAAATTTTTGGGTTCCATTTAAATTTTGCTGCTTCTTTGGACTTAATATTAATATGATCTCACTTGTTTGTCTGGAGCCAAGCCAGAGGCTGCCATACAGCAGCTGCCAATGGTCTTTATCTTCTCCACATAGCTGAAGTATGACTCTTCCAATAGCTTGCAAAAGGAAACAGAGATAAAAAGAGAAGAACTGTGAAATGAGAAGCAATATTTTCCCTCAATAACAAGTCCTGGGCAGAATCCTACAGTAGGAGGTAACAGCATGTATGGACCAATAAGTAATCTGAATGCACAGGGAACTTGCTTCATTTTTGGTCTCACACTCACCTCATCAAAACCAGCAATGATCTCATTCAGGAGTCGGAGACAGTCCACCCCTTCATGTTTGATTTCTTTCTCTTCAAAGTACTCATTGAACCCAGCAATGGAAGCAAACATAACTCCCACTTCATCATAGGACTGGGAGTAAAGTGCCTAAAACAAAAATTATATAACACATTAATTTCAACAGGGTAAAATGTGTTGTGAACTAAAATATAGACCAGTATGACATTTAGTTATCTGTTATCATATATCATATAGGGCAGTGCATTTGGTTTGTTATAATACAATTGAGCAGTTGGTTATGTCACATTGGTTGCATTCATTTGAAGAATCAAAAATATAAATACTGTAACTGATGTTAAAACTGCAAAATGACTATTGTGGGCAATAGTCCAAGTATATCTATAAACAGTTTCATTTTCATTATTTCTCAGTTTGGAATGGTTAAGTCCACCTTAATTAAAGGACTATACTTGACTTTGCATGTTTAAGTCTAATAAATACTACCACTTACATGTTATGTGACTGACAACCATTTTACAAAACATAAAACAGTATAACCACGGGTATGATACTTTTAACCACAATATGGTCCTTTAAGCTGTCAGAAACTATGTTGTACCTTTATGGCAGATCAAATATTATGCAAAATGTTTTGGATAATCACAGTGTACAGAGAGAGATGCAACCTGATTTTCATTTCAAATTTCAAAAGGTATCAAAGTATTTTTTTTGCACCTCATCATTCTTGCTCCGGTCCAGAAAGTGGCGTGCCACGTGCACAGGTAGGATGTTGTACAAAAGGCACTCGTTGTGTTCTCGCAACTCCCTCATGTCCTCCACTTCCCGTTGGGCCTGCAGTCGCCACAGGAAGTCCAGTCTGGCAGTAGCCTCCCACTGGAAATCAAAGAGCAGATACAACATCTACCAGAGGTCACCTGCCAGTGTGTGCTGCATACATGCACCTATGCACTACAACTACACAATACTGTCCAGTACTGTAACTAACTGAACATGGCATGTTTAAAACAGTACCTGCCGCCCATTGTAGTAGATGGCCACAATAAACATGGCCATGAGAAGGATGGAGATTCCTTTTCTTCTAATATAGTGAGCCCTGAGTGGATGTATGTCAGGATGAAGGGTGGATGAAGAGGTGAAGAAATAGGTCTTGAGAATGTAACTGACACTTATACTGATGGTACAGAACATCACAGGTGTAGTTATTTAGGGTATACAGGTGTAGTAAGTATAGTATATGTATAGTAGAAGTAATACGGTAGACTAGTATAGCAGTTGTAGTAAATATAAAATTGATCAGAGTTCAGCTGAATGAACACTTAATTGGACTGACAACATTTTGAATTACATTTCAAAAGTACAAAAAAAAAACCCTTAATCAAGTCTCTGACAAACTATAAACTTTAATAACCATTGAGTGTGCCCATAGTGTGTGTTTACTATGCACAGACCTGTGCAGAGTGTCATTGCGTATGAGTGTGAGGAAGGCCATGTGGATGCAGTAGGTGTAGACAGTCACTGCCAACAGCAACACAGCCAGCTTCAGCAGAGAGTTGAGACGCAGGAACACAGCACAAGTCACCATTGCGATCACACCGCTCAACACAAACACCTGATGTGACAGAGGGAGCAAGACAGACTGAGAATGAATAGCTTTTGTGAGATACAATTTTTAAAATAAATAAAAAATCTGTCAGTTGTTAGTAAAAAAAAAACAAAAAAAAAAAAANAAAAAAAAAAAACAACCTACATTTATTTCATACTTATTTAAAGGGTCCATTTGAAAACCATACGAAAACACTGTAAAAATCATATACATTCTAGGATGTCCAAAAATTCAGAAGTGAGAAGTGAGAAATGAGAAGAAATTATCATTTCTTCATATAATTATACTGTATATTATATAGTTATATAGCATAATGACAAAATTCTGATGCCAAGAATTTTGAATTTGAACTTTGGTTGACAATTGTCATATCTAAATGAATGATAAGTAAAATTTCAGCCATATTTCACCAAATTCACTATATATTTAATTATATGCTATTTAAATGTATCAATAGTGAATATACTACATAGAGTACATGAATCTTGTACATCTTTTTCATACTGGAAATAAAGCTAGAGCATTATCAGTCTTAGAGTAGAGAGACTGGATTGTCTCAGGTATGCAGAATAACCACTCTATATTGATTTTTCAGTAATTGCTGTTGCTTTTACCTCAGGATAAGTGCAGACAGTTAGCGGCCTTGAGGCTGTGTTTGTCCAGTCTGTTACCTCAACCACTCCTGTGTCTGTGTCCCTGAGAATGCACCAAACCTGGACCCAGCCACACACCAAAAAAAAAAAAAAAAAAAAAAAAAAAAAAAAGTCACATACAAGGTCTTGGAAACAAAAGTGTTTTTTACTTATTTTTGGAGTGAAGTGGCAAACAAAATGTTAGAGCATCTCCCAGAATAGAACAACTAATACTCCCCTGAGTATTAGGTTGTTCTATTCTGCCAGACTATAAGATGGTAAGAAAAGTAAAGCAGTTCATTTGTTGATTAAATGAAAGAGTCTCTCTGAAGCTCTGAAAACTAAGTGGGCTGTGCTCTCACCATGTCAGCAGAGGCCAAACCAAAGTTGATGATGATGGCGGTGAGGGTGAGGAGGTTCCGTGCACTGTTGTTTTCATGGATCCAGCAGCAAAACTGCTGCAGTGCTGCAGGAGTCCACTTGAACTCTTCTGCCAGGGCCAAAAGCATCAGCACCATGTAGGCGACCAGAAAGACTGAAAACTGGAGCACGACTGGGTATTGGCTACAATGAACAAAGAAGGGCAAGAGGAAGAAGTGAGTAAGTTTGAGACTTGAAAATGAAAATGTTATTTCTGGGTGAGATTGAACAGTAAGAGTAAGGTGATCAAACAAACCCGATCAACAGAGAATTACAAAGAGCATACTCAACTAGCCATCCATCCAGCCATCCTCCAACCACCAGCTTTAATTAAATAAGGCCAGAAAGTTCCTGGCAACATATTGATCTTTGATCCCTAACTCTTAGCCATGGACAATGTCAACTTCACCTCAAAGATTTTTGGAACCCAAAGCCAATGTGATGGACTAATGAAACTATCAGGAAGTGCTGAGAATGTGAGCTTTTCTTGGACTTTGTTGGTTTGTCCCTACCTGGGAGGAGGGATGAGGGCCTGGGCAGCCATGAGAAAGAGCAGCATGATGAAGGAGCAGACCAGGTTGGAGTTGAACATTTCATCTCTTGTCTGGGAGAACTGTAACAATCAAAACAGAGACACAAAAGAGATTATCGCACATGGTGAAATCACAATGCAAAGAACGCAACACCATTTGCTATGTGGTAACTCAGTTTATGTAGACTTCTTGTACATTTTCTACTAAATCCATTAGATGTCCTTACCTTGTTTTCGATATGTGTGTCCTTGAAATCCAAGGTCAGTGGAGTGATGTGCTCCTTGTGCATACGCTCACTACTGCGAACTTCAATAGCATGTTTGATACGTCTGTTAATTTCCTTAGAGGTTGAATGCCAAATGTTGGTCAATGAACCATTTGTAAAGGAGGCCAGGATCTAAAAGGAAAGATTATGTATGGTTTCAGATTGATCAAGTACTGCAATTACAGGCCTGACTAACATCTTCTATAGCTTGAGACTAAAACAAGAGATTGTTGAACTAAGCCTCACCAATTCTTTATATTTTTGCTACAGGTATATTGTGCGTAATACTGAACTTCATCTACAGGATATGACATTGGATGGAAAACCCATAAAATGAAACATTAAAATTGATTTTTTTAGCTCCATGAATCCATAACACTTTCCCTTCTTTTTGCATAGCTGTACATACACTGTTCATGTCAATGATGTTGCCCAAGGGCATTTCTGGATTCCAGGTTTGGATACTTTTCTTCGCTTTAGGAGGCTCAGTTATGTCTAGTTCGTTCTTTTCCTCATGGGGGCAGATTAGGAAGGTGTCAATATTATGTTTCTTTAAAAACTCGTTCCTGTCACGGCCATGACCATCCTCTGTCTGGTAGAAGCCATCTAGACAGTCCAGAGTTGTCCTGGAGATGTGGATCCGTCTAGATGAGGGAGGAAATAAGTATAGAATAATTTATTTCAGGTTAAGATGCAAAAATTTGGTATACAGGATATTTCGATCTTGCACTTCACCACTGATAATGCAAAAAAAATAAAAAAAAACAAGAGAATCTCAGATAAAGGACTAGCAGGCTCTAGGCGGCATCTCTTATGTCAGATATTGAAGTGTACATGAAACAAATGAGTCATCCTGTGTGTTTCACATCAAAGGCTACTTTGCTGACCTCTGGTACAAACCACCACTCACCCTGGTATGCCTCCTGCCTCCAGCATGTTAGCAATGCCCACATCCCACGACCAGACATCAAACTGCCACTTCTGCAGGCCCAGTACACCACATAGGACAGAGCCTGAGTGGATCCCAATTCTCATGTCCATGTTAAAGTTTAGTTGCTTCCGTACAATCCTGGATAGCAGAAAATCCAAATTAAAATACTTCAGCACACAGAGCATAAAAATACTGATTAGCTGTTTTTTCCTTATTGATATGATTACTATTTCTGTGCAATAAAGGATAATCAATGAAAAATTTGAATTAGTGCTAGAGGGGTAGTCTATGTTATAGACACTGAAACACGCCCAGATCCTGTGCAGATCTGGGCGTGTGAGAGCCACAGGGTTACTATGTGGTTGAAACTGACCGAATGCTGTTGATCATAGCCAGGCCCATTTCTACACAGTGATGGGCATGGGCCTGCTGTGGCTCAGGGACCCCTGACACACAGTAGTAACAGTCCCCCAATATCTTTATCCACATACAGTGGTGCTCCTATCATGCAGATGAGGAAAACACACGAGAAACTCTAAACCATTAATGATTAGTGTTAGTCTGCCAAAGTCATATGATATATGATGACAGGTTATATTGTATTGTAGTAATGCAATAGATCTGTTAAAGATAATTTGAGGTCACAGTTTTTATTTTAATACCTCAGCCAGATGATCAAAGCGACCAAAGAGCTCATTGAGGGTTCGAACCAGCTCCTGGGCTGACATGTTCATGGACAACACAGTGAAGCCCTTGATGTCTGCAAAAAGGATGCTGCAGAGATGAGGGACAGAAACAGTTGTGAAAGTCATGTTTGAAAAGAAAAGTTGAAAATTCGATATTGTCAACCTTAACTTTTATAGCCCTCCTTCTCTTTTTGGTGAGTGTCTATCTACCCAGTCTTTAAACGTGTGTGAGTGTGTATACCTGACATCTTTGTACTGGTGAATATAGATCTTGTGAAACTCCTGAGGACTGACTTCATCTTCCATGGAGCTCATGTCAGCAGTCATCTCCAAGGAAACAAAACGAGGCAGGATCGACAGCACCAGACGTTCCTGTTTTTAAAGACACAAAAACTTCGGTGTGACAGCCATAACACAACTTGTGACAGAACAATAAGCATAATACTTATTTACACACAAGTCATTGCAAAATTTATGGGATAACTTTCTAATGAAGTTGTAATGTGATTAAGTTCAATGCATTTTTTTCCACATAAATGAATGAAATTGATGAGGGCCACGTAAAAGTTTGGGGAAAAAAAGAGGCTGTATCCATAAAGAAGTAATTTCTCAGAGTGGAAGGCGCTCATCAATCTCATCAAATTATACCACTATCCACAGCACACAGACAGCCTCAACACTACCTGTCGCTGGTTTTCTTGCTCAAGTTTAAGGCGACCTTCAATGCAGCGGCGGGTNCAACACTACCTGTCGCTGGTTTTCTTGCTCAAGTTTAAGGCGACCTTCAATGCAGCGGCGGGTCTCCAGGAAAACCTGTCTCTGAGCGTGGTCTGTTAGGTAGTGAATGAAGAAGCCTGCTGTGTTCATCCCCAGGTACAGCAGACCTTTGGCAAACACCTGCATCCAGGAGAGTTTTTTACGTTCATTCACTATATTTTAACTTAACAAACCAAATGCACATAGACTAACAAAAGGGAAAATGTGGGGAATCCTCCAGTCTGATTAGAACCATGTGCATGTGTTATTTACAAGATCAAATGCTTTTCCATAATATACAACTGGGAAGAGGGTGGAAGAAGGAGAGGGAGAAGGTGGACAAGCAGAGGAAAAAGGTTGGAGGAAAAGAGAAATAAAGAGCATCATGGAGCATAGGTGGAGGAGGAAGAGAGACAGGAGTGACCAGTATTTAAAGTAATCTTTTCTAATAAATAAATATTGTCCAGTTTGATAATGATTAGGTTATAAAGATTTCACACTGGAAATTTTCTAATATTCTTCTCAGGGACAAAAGGAGACTCAATATAAGCATTCATTAAAGTCAGCTGACTTGCCCACCTTTCTCAAAAGTACTGCATCATTGTAGTAGAGCACCACCTCCATGAGTAGGTGCAGTACTGAGGTGAGCAATCCAGCACACATGGCCAATAGCAGTGGTAACGGCAGCAGGGTGTACGTGGTGAACAATGTGAACAAAACGTACCATGATGGGTCCTTCTCCAGCCCATATACCTGCCTACCAAGCACCTGCGTCATCTGCAACAGCCAGCTAGCTACGCCAGCATAGCGAAGCCACCGTGGGGACATGAATTCTTTGCAGGTTAACACCAGAATGCAAAGTGCTATAGCTAAACCCATGAAAAGGCCCGTCAGGCAGCCATGTAGAATGTCTGTGTCTGCCTCAGGGGCCAGTGCCAGGTACAGAATCAACACATGTAGTTTGGCCACTGCATCGATTACGTTGGTGATGGCTAGGGAGTTGCGCCTTTGGTGAGAAGAATGCTGCTGGTAGAGTCTCTCCAAGTCACGGGACTTGAAAGTGTGCCTCAGTGTGGGTATGTAGATGCCTCGCGCAGTGCGGCCCCAGTGCACAAAGAAATCTGCATCACTGACATAATCTTTGAACAACCCAGTACTGTTATAACTGCTGGTGGAACCTCGTCCCTGAGAAGGGTGGATGCGGGATGAGGAAGAGCGGCGTTTGGTGAACCCACGTGTGGCCTTGTTACGGATCTGTCTGTTGATCTCCTCAATATAGGCGTCTGTCACAAACATTTTGCGTGCTGGTTCCACACCCACCTTTCAAAAAGCAACAGAAAAAAATTATATTTTCACAAAATGTCATGCTATTTCTAAACAGAGTAATTCATTGGCTGTGGGGCTCAATTTAGTTTTCTTTGGTGAGTGTGAAATGAGGCAGAGATATACCTCGTCAGTACAAACAGCATTCAAAATCTCAGGCACACAAGGGAAATCATACAAAGTAATGCTTAATAGGAAGCAAAAAGATACAAGCAACTCCAGTGGTATGTAACAAATCTCATTTAGTGGGGTAATACCTGAGCGTTCAGCTCTTGCTGGATAATGATGTGTTTTACAGCATTCTGCCACAGCATCTTTTTCCGCCGTAGCCCAGGGGACAGAGTCGCAGTCAGGCGAGCAGGCTCACACAGGTCCATTGGGGAGACTGTGGTTGTCTCAGCAAAGGTCACCATGGTGATGACCTTAGTTGACCTTTGTTGGTCTCAGATCACAAGAAGGCAGCAGACTGGGAGGGGTGACAATGCCAGAGTTAAATATATGGATTTTTCCTTTAAAATCTTTGATTGTCACATATTATCTGAACATAGGTCATCCTCAGTGGAAAGTCAGATTAGACAAGTTATACTATTTTAAGAGATAAGGCATTAATGATTTTTATTCTGTTGATGGTTGTTTCCTCTTTGATAATAACTGCATGAACATCACAATTTACTATAATTTGAATTTACCAGAATTTTGTCACTACACGTTCTATAGAACACCTACTGTAACTTTTAATTATTTTGAATGCTGAATCAGGCGAAAATTTGTTTTTGGGACTGAGTTTATATGCTGCATGTGATTAATTTTGTAATTGTGGCTCCTGGTAATATACTAGGTGAGCCCTGCAGGACATGTGTTCAAATAAACAGGCTATAATCTCTAATTTTTAAATTTTACAATTATTAATGTGGACATGACTAAAGCATTCAGATGTGTGACAGGCTTCCACACATTGTGTTGAATCATGTTGGAAAGAGCCACCTGGCTGACTAGAAGAAAGTGGCAGCTTTCCAACAAATGATCTGGTAGCCACATTTAGACTTGAGAAGGTTAATGCTCAGAGTTTAACTCCTTCCGGGTCATTCTGGCTCTGCAGGCTGCTGCCCCACCCACTCACACAGTCTGTTATCACAAGTCCATGTCTCACCAAGATCATGAATCTGATGCTTATAGACCAGATATTGAAAATTATGTTTTAAATTTTGGCTGTTGTTAAAGCAGCTGAACAAATAGTGTACTTTCAGTCTGGGTGTAAATTCTGTATGACAGCATTTATTTTCATAATCATTGTTATCACAGCAGATATTATGCATTTTTAGCCTATTGCTCTAGAAAGATCACTTGTCAAGCTACTATGCCTGGCATGCTGTCAGTCACAACACTCCAGACTCAAACAGTGTCTCCACTTTAATTGCAAACTAATCTATTACTAAGTTTTAAGGTTCCACTCTTTGTAATAGTGTACAGCTATTAGAGGTATTGTCTAAAACTTACCACTATTGTTTTGCATACTGTGTATCCACTCCTCACATCCAAAGTTTGCCATAGGATAGTGTATATACAGCCAGCCCATCATAATCCCCTTTTCCTGATCCCTTTCCACAGGAATCAAACACAGAGTTGGAATACAAGGTTTAATCCAGAAAAGAGAAAATGAAACTTAAGTAGTTCCCAGTGTGATGGAGTGTCCAAAACTGATGACGTGAAGGAGAAAGGTTCAGCCAAGATGTGTAGACCTTTACTGGCAGGCTTGCAGGTCAGTCACCACCTGGACTCTTTTGAAAAGAAGTCAAGGACTGCCACGAAGCAAAGCTGCAAGAGTGCAAAGAGGATTAATTAGTCAGCAGCTACTCTTACTGGCCTGCAAATCTGAAGTCATTGGCTCTAAGACATCCAAGTCATCAACAGCACCAAGACAAAGGCAGTGCTGTCACTCTCTCTGGCCAAATAAGCCAAAAGTTTTAAAAGTGGGGTTGGCCCTTTAATGAAAGAGCAATATTAGGAGCAGTGCTTTTCCTGTTTCTTCAGTCTCTCAGTTTAGTCAATATGTTTATAACACAATACACTTTATTAGTTGCTTTTCAGTTGTATACAGTTACAAATCCTTCTTATAAGGACATACTAGCCGAATATTCTGCCTTTGCTGAGCATTTAAATTTCCTGTCTCTGAGAATGGGATCAATGATGGCTTTTGAAGACCTGAATGATTGCTTAATGGACTTTGTCTAAGCCTAATGAGAAGCTGCAGCAGAATGCAAAGTGTCTCAAAACTTGAAGCTACCATTACGGTTGAGATATTACACAGTTATATATAATATTAAACAACACTTTAGTACACTGTGGGTTAAAATACTGAACCTATTCTTTAGCCTCTCTTGAAATCGAAGAGATTGGCTGCCGATGGCTTCTCTTAGTCTATACTGGAAGATTCAGCCCACCATTGTGTGACTAGTCAAACCACCAACTTGACGACAGGAACGAATAAGATAAGAACGAATAACATACAAAGTTATCAATAACACAAATACAGTTGATTATTTACAGAATGCAGCCTCAAAGGGGCACAAGCCAGTGTCCTCCTTGTGCCGGTCCCAAGCCCGAATAAATGCA
>VXCM01003344.1:0-77525 GCA_014773175.1 Lucifuga dentata
CATTCAAAGTCCCTACTCTCATCTCTAGACTCTTGCCTTTCCTCTTTTCTCTCTGCCTACAGACACACCTTCCTCCTCTCCTTTGACCAACAGTAGCCCAATTTCCACCAGCACCCTGTAGGTCAACAGTACCGATGGCGGTCGTTGTTAACCCGGGCCTCGACCGATCCGGTATGGAAGTCATAGGAATGATTCGCATCTTTGCTTTGGCATAGGTTNTGGCATAGGTTTTACGTTGGATGCCCTTCCTGACACAACCCTCTGCATTTATTCGGGCTTGGGACAAGGTGGACACTGGCTTGTGCCCCCTTGAGGCTGCATTCAACACAAGAGGTCAGTGTAGCACTTTATTCTTGCAAGAGGATGTGAGACCTCCATTTAAGGGCATTGGGCAAAGTCTGACACATACTACTGTAAAACCACTAAATGCTCTTTATTCCCACAGAGCTTTTTATGTTCTTTATATTCATATTCCTCTCCTTTCTGAGGAGCTATACAGATTATATCACATTATTAAATTTCATAGCATTTCATATAGCATTTAAGTCTATCATCCTTTGTGAAAAGGGCAGTAAGAAAAAAAAGGTTCATTCACTTTCACAAAAAGTTCTCCTGTTCTTGTTTGTCAGTGGAATCTGAAGGAAACTCTCTGCAATATGCCTCTTCTGGCAAATAATGAGCGCAATTAAACAAGCATGAATAAAATGTCTCCTTTCAAAAATTTCAGACAGAGAGAGAGAGAGAGAGAGAGAGAGGTGCTTTAATGAAGACCCTGAAATGAAAAGAACAGTGCACTGAAAAAAAAGTCAGTTCTTTCTTTAGTTTCTATGGTTTGAAAGGTTTGTTCAGGAACTCAGTATGTGTAAGAGAGGGATGTGGTGTGTGTGTGTGCACGTGCAAGGATGCCCTGAATCCTCATGAATCCTTTCACCAAATCTTATTGTAGATCTAAAGTTATGAATAATGCAATGCTAATTAATAATACATCTCACAGGTAAGGATAAGCTTCTTGTTTCTTCCCTTTGATATTTATTGTTTACAAATAAATGATCCCTCACAATGATGTTAGTGGATGTCATCAATAGCAAACTTCAACCCCCCAAAACTGCATTTACTGTATGTAGCCAACTGAGCTATTATGATTATTTATATGCTGCAAAAACATAAATGCTGGCTCATCTCTGATTTGTGGTGAAGTGCCATTTACACATATTTTTTTAATAACATTTCTCCTTTATTAGACATTTTGCAGTGCAGAGGGATGAATAATGAGGGCAATGGCCAGGTCAATATTTTTTTTTTCTTGCAGAAAACCTGTAATAATTTTGTAACTAAGTGATCGATTTGCCCAATTTGAGCTGCAAAAACCTTCAGCAACCTGAGCGTGGTGGGCAGAAGTACAATCTGAAATTATCATGTCTTGTCAGAAAGAATCACGTGATATGGTGATTCATCAGGGTATTACACAGGGAGCAGCTTCAGCGATGTTAAGGTAAACACCACCGCCTAGTGGTCTGTTTGTGGAACTGCAGTGATTAGCTAAAAAAAAAAAATTGTTGCATAACTGAAAAACACAAATGTTTCCAATGACAAAATTCAGAAAACATTACAGAAAGGCAGTAATATTTTATTCAAATGATGAGATACAGTATGTATAGAATAATTAATCCTGAGGTCCCAGTTTGTTTAGGGCCTCTCATGCTATGACAATATAATTTTATGTGTTGTGTGTTGGCATGCATTTGGGGGTCCCCAAAACTCTTAATTAAATCACACTACAGAATACAAAATCATGTGAACAATAAAGGTAATTACTTAGCCTGGCCTTTTGGATAAGAATGGGCAAACAAGCTTAAAGTTTAAATATTGTATGTATAAAATACAGTTATTATACAGTTTTCTTTGACTGGCACTGTCACCCTGCATTCAGACCCAAAGTGTCCTTCAGTTCATTCATGTTGGTCAAAATATTCACAACAAATGGGAAGAACATTTTTTTTTTTTTTTTTTTTTTTTTTACATGTTTCACTTAAAACATTTTTACTTTGTCCCATTGAAGAATAAGTTTCAGAATTTAAATCTGTGGTAAACATAGTAAAATTAGGTCGAATTTCACAGTACTGTATAACACAAATCTCACCATTTCCACAATTAATTTCCTGGCTAAATCATGGGCATTGAACCATAATGGGTTATCATTTATCCTTCAAACGTACAATGCAATAATTTTAAGGAAAATCTTACCAAGTGGCAGTAATGTAACCCAGAATTTATGCACTCCAGATGTTATATGTGCTGCATTCTACAGTGGAAAGCACATTTTAGTTTTCTTTGACTAAAATAAAAAATCAAAAATACTGGGTAAGTAAAAACAAATTACAAATACAGTCCTCCTCATCCTCAGTGTGCACACTGTACGTGACAATGTGACAGGGCACACAGCACTATTGCACCATACAGAGAGAAAGACACATTTTATGCATAGTACTAGTCTTATAAAATGTACATACAGTTCAGAGTGACATGCAGATAGTAAGGTAAAAATTATTCAGTGTCCCTTTATCATACATTCAACACTTAAGTGCTGAAGTAATTAACGCATGGAAGCATTATATATTAAATAGAATTAATGGTCATTATTCTACATTAACTAGAGACTCAACCAGTGACTTTATCTATACTTATACAATATCTTTGAGAAAATACATACAGGGTAAAATAAAGATAAAAGTGTGGCAAAACGCTAAAGCTACTGTAATTCACTGCTTTGGGATTGATAAATTACACATTAAAATTACTTAATAATTCATTAGAAATGTTTGCAGAGTGGCCCATGCTTCTGAGCAAAGATGACAACAGTTTTAAGAACAACTCTTCCGGAGATATGTCATGCATAGGTTTGTACAAAAAAAGTCTGCAGCTGCACTATGCTTCCATCTCAAATCTTCATCAGCCAGCTCTGCAGTTCAGTGAGCAACATGCAGTTTAAAGCTTATTTTGTAGGCTACTGCACTTACAAAATTATACATAATTGAGGTTGTTTTGGTGTTCTGAAATGTGCTGTTTAGACGTAGCAACAGTAATTCTAAAAATACAAAACTAAACCAAACGAGTATTCACAATTTCAACTTTTTTCACAATTTTCTGTTTTCAGTCTACAGTTTAATATTAACTTTGAGCAATAAAATATGTATTTTAAATAATTCTTTTATAGCACTGTTCCTCGCTTGTTTGTCTATACAAATGGAGAGCAGGTGAAATGATCGAAATTGATGTCAACAATATAATTCTGTTTTTGTTATTATTGCAGACAATGTCTACAGAATAGCTGTGCACCAAAACATTCTTTTCTTATACCCTTTTGGTCAGTAATTAACTTAATTACTATATTTAAATGATTCACCAGAATGCAATTTATGAATATTACTGTTCACAGCGCGCTACATCACCTGCTTTTTCATGATGAGCCAGTCATAAGACTGAAGACTGAAAAAAGAAAAAAAAAAGGTNCCTGCTTTTTCATGATGAGCCAGTCATAAGACTGAAGACTGAAAAAAGAAAAAAAAAAGGTAAATCAATGAGCATGTGAAAGTTTATAATATAGCTTATATAGTGTTTGCATTGGGAAGGGTAAACACATGCATCCTATGAAGTAAACATTTTTTCATTTCCCTTTTTTATTTGGGGAAACTAGAAATTCCCCACTCGAAAATATGTTACAAAAATGGGCAACAATCATTTTCAAGAAACCTGTTCTGCTAAGGAGAATGTGGAGGAGATGGTGAAGACATCCAGAACCATCCCTCCCTACTAACCTATGCATCTCCTCTTCCTGTGCCCTGTTATACCCTGCCGTAAATGTGAAATCGTCAAGTAAAGACAAGGAGGAAACAAGTGGCTAGAACTACAATAAAACACAGAACTGTACAGAAGCCTGAGACGGAGCATGCTGGGACTGAAAATACATGCGGGGTAAGAGGGGTAGAGAGTGGGCTGCACATTAAGGGTTCAGACGATTCTCCCCAAATCCTACAACCACGGTTCAAGCCTTGGATGGAATAAAAGTTTTCAAATAGACCTCAGAGAACTTGGATCCTTCATTTCTCCTTTTTTTTCCCACTGTGTTTTTCATGCCTGCCACATTTGTTCACCTCCCAGGAAACATTAGCGAGGTCAGGCCTGCAGTATCAGACTGAGTAAAGGGGCGTTGGACTGTGCTGTTGCAAGCAGGCAATACCGGTGCGCATCATGACCCCCGTGCATCACGAAAGAGCCTCATCCTCTCCCACGTAAGGCAGGTCCATACTCCTCATGCCATCCCCACTCTCCTGTTTCCTAAGTAACAAACAGAGAACCAGCATCAATCACAGCACTACTGCGGGCCTGCTGTCGCTTCTACATCACGGCAGAGAGAAAAAAGTAATCTTACATATAGCTCTATTTGGAAACAATTTAATTGTTAGCTGATGCGAGGCAGCGAGCACCAGGGAGCCCCGACAAGCTGTTAGCTAATTATTTTGGTTGAGTGGAGATGGGGCGACAAAATAATTCACGGGTATGTCCTTTAAATGAGCGAGGAGAAGACTGCACACGAGGGAATTAGCGACGCGTCAAGAGAAATGGGATGCTCTGGGCTGTAGGGTGTGAACACGATGCCATTAACACCTAATATAATCCAACTCAGCATATGCTGCCCATGTGAGGATTGCCATGCGATATTGATTCTGGTGTGGTATTACTGAGGCCATTTGTAATGCTGTTGTATTTGCTGCATTACATAATGCATACGCCTTTCAATATCGTGCCATCAATACAACACCACAAAAATGCAACCTCAAATATTACCACTGAATGAATCAACACCTCCTCAACTGCAGCTCCTGTCACTTTGCATTGCCTGGTTGCAAAATAGCTTGCGAGTCAAATTCAGCTTTGACGATTCCAGTGATTTCAGTCATTGTGTGATTTGTCTTTTAGTCAGTCGCATTATTTCTAATTTAGAGTTCTTTGTTCCTGCAAAAAAAAAACAAAAAAAAAAACAAACCAAAAAAAACAAAAAACAAAAGCACCATTCCCAAAACTGGCTTTTCCAAACACCCCTAAACTAGCACAAGCTAGTTTACAGACACGAGCATTTAGCCACCAAAGCCACATTAGGAAAGTCAGCTTGTCATGCTTGGGACTTAAATGTGTTCTTTACTACTTAACAGTACTTATCAGAACTCCAGCAGGCACAGTCCTAAAGTTAGTTACCTTCTTTGGTTACAATGAATGTAGCAGTATCTCACTTTGCCCGCTCTGCCTTTCCTACTGGGCAGGAGAGGGAAGAACAGAAATGATAATCTATTTGTCGATCAGTATTTAATCCTCAAGTCATGGAATTATGAGAGAGCTGACTCACAAAGTGAGAATAAAGAGACGACTTCATGTCCCAACATTACCACACAACTTCATCACAGACATTCTGTAGTGCAAAATGAAGTGTGTCAGCAGAGGATCCTTACGTGAGCATTTGCCCCAGAGTGGACAGAGCGCTGCGGTCCTCTTTCCGGCCCCAGTCAAAAGGATTCCCAAAGGAGCGCTTTCTCAGCATGGTTCTCACCAGGATCTACAAAAGAATCATGAACTGATCCAAAAACGATGCTTAAAAACTGAAAAAAATAGAGTTCTTTACTTTCAGCCAGGGGAATGGCAGGTAGAAAGGCGGACGTTTTAAATAATGTTCTGCTGTAAATAAACGGAGGCGTTAACAGAAATATGTTTTATTTTATAGCTTTAACCACTTCATTATGTGAACACAGAGAGAAAGGCCATACAATACTATGCCTAAATTACTAGTGTGGAAACTGGACAGTGAGGAAACTTAAGAAGAGGTAAGGCACATGGTAAACGCCTATCATATCGCATATCACATATTACCTGTGTGTGTGTGTGTGTGTGTGTGTGTGTGTGTGTGTGTGTGCGTGTAATCATAGATTGTTGCTGAATCTGGTAAACTGTAATCTGGTAAATTTGGAGATTAACAGTACTGTACATTCCTATATTTTTCTTGTGTTCAGACAGTGGACAGATACAATAACTCACTGCAGGTCACAAAGAAAGAATTAACCCAAAGACTTCAAATTTAGCTTTATATTTTGCATCTCTCGCAATACTTTTTTAAAATATATTATTAACTAGTTTAACTAATTAAAGTAAATCAAAAGACTAAATGAGTAATACATATGCTCTAGTGCAAAGTGGTGAAAGAGCAATTAAAGTAGGCAGAGGAGACGTTAGAGGTGCAGTGATGATGTGTTTTGGAGGGTGATGTAACAGAAATACACAAAAACAGAAAGTATAAGAACATGGAAAATCTTATCTTTTATATTAACACAAATGTATACAGTATCAACAGCTAATGTGCAGAGAATTCTCAGTTATTTTTCAGTATATGAAGCATGTGAGTTTTTCTTGGAGGCTGTATTTGAGAAAATTTAATTTCCTCATCTAGTCGAATTGAAAACCAGGTGTAGCCATCTACTATTTCATAAAACCCAGCAGAAACGAGAATCATCTTTTTCCTGAGTGTTACATGTATAGTGATGCTCGCTGACGTGTTGTTTCTGTCAAAAAAGTCCATGAACTCACCACGGTAGCCAGGCTGGGGATGTGTTTAACGGAATTCTCCACCTCCTCCTCTGTCACCTCAATCAGCATACAACAGTTATCATCCTCTGGAGGGAGGGGCTCGGCGCCGTGCCTCGTCACCCATGGGTGCACCTAGACAGAAACATGAGAAGCTCTCGCTATGCCTTTCCTTCTCATTTCCACATACAATCACACACATGCACACTGAAGCACAGCAGTTTTGGGACTATAGGTGTGTGTTCTTGCAACTTCATGAAGCAGGTTTTTCACTTTTCAACATTCACTCTCAGGAAAGCTGCAGATCCCAGCACACTTGTGGTTTACCTTAATCTGTGAGATTGATATTCTGCTCTCTGGATTCTTATCCAGCATCTTTAGCAACAAATCTTTGAGGTCATCTGATATTTCCGTGCTGTTGAGACAGGAGGAAACACAATTAGCGACAGTTTAAATTCACGTTTGGAAATTCATATCATTTCAGCATAGGATGATAGGACTGACTGTTCAGGTAACTCCACAGGTTGTGTCTTGATTTTCTGATGAAGACTGAGGATGCGCTCATCCATAAATGGACACTGTGAATTAAAGAAGTTTTGATGGATTATCAGTAGATTTTTTTTTTTTTAAATTCAGGACAAAGTACAAAATCGCTGTAGTTATTGCAGTTTTCCCAGAACATAGACTCACCGCTCCAAAGCTGAAGCAATAAAGTGTCACTCCCATGGCCCAAACATCCAGAGCCTACATTATGAATGAATCAGATGTAAACAAAGGAATCTACTGTGCTGTAAAGTTGTCACTGCAGTGTGTATTACATTATTATTTCACACCACAGGCAATAGAAAAGGTGGTAAATTTTTGCTCCCAAGAAAAATATACCTTAAACTAATATATTTTGTAGAATTACCATGTTAGAGTGCTCTTAAAACAAACAAACAAAACAAAACAAAACTGTATTTCCCCAAATCCTCCACAGAGGGCACTATTTATCTATATGTTCCTTTACCTTGCCTGAGAAGTTCTTCCTGGTCTCAGAGAGCGCCTCGGGCGCGAGGAAAGCAGGCGTTCCCACTGTGCTGGTAAGGAGGGCGTCAGCCCCCTCAAACTGGTTACTGACTCCAAAATCTGCTATTTTAATGTGTCCATCTTCACCCACCAGCAGGTTGGAGGGTTTGATATCTCTGTGGATGATCCTTTGATAATGCACTGTGAAAATAAACAGAAAGGAAAAAAAAAAAATCTCATTCCTGAAATTCGACAGCAAGAAATGACAAAAGACATGGCAACAGTCTGAAAGGAGGGGCATTCAAAATAACCTTTTCAAAGTCTGTGCTGCAAACAATAAACTTTGAGACTGGAAAAAATAATAAAGGCTTTGGCCATGTGGAGAATTCATGTAGGATTCTTGTGCACTTAGACATAGGAAGCTGGATAAACATGTCAGCATGACACCGCATATCATGGATGAAATAGCGTATGTTGTATGTATCCTTTTAATATGTAAATCTGAACCAAACTAATAATCACGCAACGTGATTTCAAATTGCCAGTTCCTCAGTTATAACCACTTTAAAATAGGAAAAATCTTATGCTTCAGAGTGTCTAGTACACGGCTCTTCCTCCCCCTCCCTCAGCGCTAGTCTCCTAGACGACACTTTGTGCAAAGCCACTTCTCCAGCGCTGAAATGCATTAAGAGCCACTGAGATGATGCTAAATGACGCCTGTGGGTGGCTGGAGCCAAGAACAGAACAGATGAGAGGATTGTGTAAGTTGCAGGCAAGAATCAGAGGATGACGAGTGAAGAATTTCAAATCTAGATACAGAGAGCTGCACCTTTATCGCCAGTTTTTTGAACGACAATTTAGACTCACAACTCTGTATACAGGAGACCTTAAGCGTTATATGTGACAAATAACGTTTTACAAAATTATTACAGGCATTAAGGTAAGACCAATTCTGGTATGAAGGTTATAGCAGACCTTAGGGTTTGCACTGTATCTGGAAGAAATATATAAATGGAAATCTGCATCAGTTTTGTTTTCCAAGGTTTTCCATAATTAAGGGGGGAATAAAAAAATTCTTTTAAATTTGTCATCATTCCTTTTTATCATGTTTTCCCATAGTTACAAGCTGATTGGAAGGAGATAAAAGGAAGCCTGGAAGACTCACAATACTCCATTCCCCTGAGCACATCCTGGAAGTAAAAGCGAGCCTGGTCCTCACTGAACGGTTTATCTGTCGGCACCTCCATCACAGCCCTGAACATACACACATATAGAGACACACACACACACACACTCCATTAGCAATCATAGCTAATGAGACTGTTTCCAGTGTTACAATGATTATCAGAGGTTTTGCTTACCCTTGCTTGACCAGCTCAAACACTGTGACAGAAATACAAATATGTTAGTGATGCCTTGTTGTCGACAAATTTAAGAATGCGAGCTTTATGCATAACAGTGTGTGTGTGTACGTGTGTTTGCATTTCAGGCTGATTATGTGGCCACAACATACCCATGTACAGATGGTCCTCACTGGGGTCATCCAAAACCTGGCACCAAAATGCAGAGAAATGGAAATGATTTGAACACACAAATGCACACGAGTGCGCACACACACACAAACACACAAACAGAGCATATTTTATAGTTTGTGGTAAATACATCTGCAATATCTACATCTCGCCTGTAAACTGCATGCCTTCCTCTTTGTGACTGCTCCAAATGAATATGAAATATTCTTTAATGAATATGATTATTTGATCCAGCACACACTGCCAAGGCTCCTTTTGCAAAATTGCAAAATGTTCTATTAATGAGTTGGTACAGAGGATCAAAGCCAACTTATTCCTAATTGCTGGTCTTCATCAGTTGTAGACTATTTTAGCTTTAGTAGGGCTGAATGGTTTTGTCACCTTAATGTCATGCTCTCCCTGCCTTTACTTTTCACACTAATTTCATACTTGCAGTCTCATTGAAATAAATTCCACTTCTGTTTATAACCCATTTAAAGGACCATACTGGTAATTTTGCATGTTTGAGCCCAATAAATACAACCTCCCATACATATTACATTACTGCTAACCCATTTTCAAAAATATGCTACTGGAGCAGTAAATATTGCAATTGTTTTTCCTCCAGATTGCCATTGGTTTCAGTTCATTGCACTATAAAAATCAACTTGCAGAGACTTGAAACATGCTTGAGATCAGTAATCCATCAGCGAACAAATCATCTATTAAAATGTTTGTTAGTTACTTGATTTAACTGATAAATGGAATGGAACCATGGAAGATACATGGAATATAGTCCCAGAATAGAAAAGACTTGCTTTTACGAGAGAAAATACAACGACCATGCTTTCTACAATTGTGCGTCATCAGCTGCACATTTGATTTTGAAAGGGGATTTGGCAAAATAACAGGGAAACTAATTTTTTTTTTTTTTGTTTTGTTTTTTGTTTTGAAAAATTGTTGGCAGTAACGAAATGTGTATCCAGGTAGTATTTATCGGGCTCAAACATGCAAAATCACTGGTACGGTCCTTTAAGAAAGCATAGGGTTAAATTATGGATATGTTTTAATAGTGCTGACCTCCACTAGCTTCACTACATTAGGATGATCCAGCTTTTTCAAAATAGCAATCTCCTGATAGACCCGTTCCAAGGGTCCTTTGGGCTGAGGGGGACCCTCAGGGGCTGTTTTGGCTCCACGTGGGGGAGGTCTTCCTGATGGGGCAGAGTGGGACAATGTGGGTGGGCATGGGTGACAATAATGAATGGGTAAAAAGTGGGGACAGGACCAAAGACAGGATGAATTTGAGTATTTATGAAATAATAAATCATCAGACTGTGTCCTCTGTTCTATACTTACGTGGGAAACCTGCCTGCCTCAAGAGCTTCTTCTTGGACAAAACCTTCATCGCCTACAGGAGAGGAAGAAAAAGGAATTGGAATAGAGACAGCGTTAGAGAGAGTGAGAAAGGAGAATCAAATAGGCAAGCGATGTTGTGAATAGATGAACACTGAGGGAGACAAAAAGTGACCGTGAGATACACCAAAACGAGGTGCCATAAACGTGACAGTGTGCCCACTCAGACACCCACAGATGTATTGTGTATCTAAGCTGCTGTAAACCTCTCCCCCTCATCTTGTATTACAGCAAGAAAAGTGAGGAACGTGTAGGAAGCAGCAATGACCGACGTTACTTGCGCAAAATCACTGTGTATGAGCTAGAATTCCAAAAGAGAACGCTCTTTATATTCTGGAAATATTTAGCTGTTAATTAAACCTGACAATTATCCAAGGCCATGTCAAACGGAAACCACATCATGTGGTCAGTCAGGTGGTAATGGGACGAGAAGAGAGTCAAGTGGAAAACGTGACAGCTGTACTGTTGGGTAGATATTTTCCATGCTTCAACCGGCTCTGGGAAATGCTTCTTTTAAACAGCCTAAATATCTCCATGATTACAGCAATGACATCATTGCTGAATGAGACATTTGAGCCCTGTCACTTGGGAGCGTCATTAAAATTATCCTGATATTATTGTCTGCCAAATCTGATGAGACTTTGTGATTAATCACAAATAGCATAACATAAAAGCCTGAGCTGACGTGTCGTTTCACACGGCAAAATAACCGGAAGCATTTTCATATGAGGAGGTTTCACATAGTTGATGGAGTTCGATTATTGGTTTCCGTGTATGCATGTGTGTGTATGATATACAACAAGGTGAAATAGAGACAGAGTTAATGGCTGGAAAGAAATCACATGTTGTGTGTGGCTGAATGTGTGTGTGTGCACACATAGGACTCACATAGTACGTGTTGTCATCTTCATTATAAGCCAGCTTGACAACACCATAGGAGCCCTTGTTCAAGAATAAGGAAAAGAGAATATGAGACAACAGTGTGAGGTTCAGCAGCTGTCAATTCTTGACACTTTGTGGAAAACCAACGAACTAACGACATACCGAAATACACACAGGAACACCCACACAGGAACACCCACACATGCATGCACACACACACACACACACACACGCAGGAAGTGAGTGGGCTGAAATAGGACCGGCTGCTTCAAAGTGAGAACGGAAATATTCAAACCATCTCTCCCTCTCTCTCTCTCTTTCATTTTTGATTTCAGGCTCATTAGGGGAGCTGAATCTGGCTTATATTATCAAATTTCCCCCAACCCCTACACAGGAAATTCAGAAGAAAAATTAGGCCCAATTAGTTAGAAAGCCTTTGCGCTTCCTCACACACAGATTCTAAAATAAACAGAGGGAGAGTGAGAAAGAGAGAGAGCAGGATCAGTTCCTGCTGGGAGAACAGATTGGACGAGCAGCATAGAGCTCAAGCTACAGCCTCAGAGATCAGTCGATAACAGGAGCCTCTTCAACAACCCCAAAAGCCTGTGACTCTCTCTGCTAAATACATTTACACAATACAATTAGCATGTCTGCATACGTGTACATGCAAACAATCATAGACACGCACGCTCTCTCTCGTGTAAATAAACCCATGTCCGCCAACTCTCACAACCCTTAGAGAGCACTATTTATACTGGCCTCCCATCCATCTTCTAACTCTCCCATGGCCTGATAGCTTACAGAGTTTGGGAAACGAGGACAGCCGGGAGAGAGAGAGGATGTCGGAGGCTGTTCCTGCATGTCCTTGATTGTCTGTGCTACTTAAGAAACATGCAGGCGGAGAGGGGAGAGGAGAAAATGGAAGAGCCTGCGAATGGAAGAGATCGGCAGCTTGTCTCTGAAGGTACCTTTCCAATCTCGTCTTTCAGCTTGTACTGGTTGAGTTGAACGCAGTCCTTGAAGGAAAGGAGGGAAAGAAAAGAGAAGAGGAGAAAGTGCTTTCTTATCAAATGAAATCACAGGAATTGTTTTAGCAAATAACCTATATATGCTTTGGGTTTTCTTAGGGGAAAAAAAAAAACCCTGCTTTTGCTAAGCATGAAATACGAAATCCATTTCAGCGATGTTTTCCTTCATTTACATTTCACTCATACGTGCAGTATTTTGCAAGTCAGTAATCCCAAGGGTGATACTGGCTGCCAATTCAGACACATTTCCTCTGCTTGTCAAGATGTCAATCCAATCCCCCACCCCCACTCCCACCCCCCAGTTCAGCTTGTTGTTTTCTAAGCTTTGCAAAATAACACATCTATCTTGACAAATCCAGGCTCGCCGGAGCGCAAATTATCCAACACAGGCACGGATAAATCTAAAATAAATACTCTGGCATTTTATCTGCAGTTTGACAGTAATCCCATCTGCTAATCTAATTTACTTTGAGGCTTGAATTTGGCTACAAACAGGTATTCTTTCCTGGTTTTTAACAAAGTGCAGATCAGTGTGGATTTAAGACGGAGTGATGGGAATACAGTTAATGCAAAGGCCACGTCAAACCGGGGCCCACACAGGATGATTCACACAACCAACTAAGGGCTGTACTGGCTGATCAGCCTTCATTACATAACATATATTTCCAAATACATCACATCTCCAACAGAATTATTATGCACATTCCTTTTGATTTTATGTGTCTTTGTCAGGCAGGAAAGCACTTAATATATGTCAGCTTTGCCAGGTAGGCTGACAGGAGTCTCCCTTTAAAGGACCACACCACCCATTTTGCATATTTGAGCCTAATATATTCAATTTTCATACAAGCAACGCTACTGACAATCATTCCCCCAAAGCATTCTACTGGAATGGTGTATAAAAAAAAAATTTCTACCTTCCAGACCACCACTGATTTCAGTTCATTCTGGTATGCTATTAAAATCAATTTGTTGATACTTGAAACGTTCTTGGGATAGGTANAGTTCATTCTGGTATGCTATTAAAATCAATTTGTTGATACTTGAAACGTTCTTGGGATAGGTAATCATGGTTCAAGGTAATCAAGGTAAACATGTATGAAAACTGAATATATTAGGCTCAAACATCCAAAATGGATGGTATGGTCCTTTAAAAATTCAATTAGGAACACCTAAGAGAGTTTCTACCTACATGACAGCTACAGACGTAGCTACTGTCTACAATACAGAGATTCTACATGCTTACCTTTGCAACCACAAAGCTCAAACTTTACGTGATGCTGTTTGTAAGAATGAGAGAAATTGTTTTGTTTATGCAGTGCACAGTCTTTAAGGAAATACAGTTGCCAGATTGTCCTGAGGATAAATCATATAATCACAATTCTAATTATAATGTAAGCTTATTTAAGTAAATAAATTTAAAAAAAACAAACAAACAAACAAAAAACTATCTGGTTCTAGAGAAGTTTATTGAATTAATGGTAAGGATTTTTTTTTTTTTTTTTTTTTGACAAATCAAACACTTCCAGCTAAATGACCAACTCGATCTTTAACACTGGGATTTTGTGAATGACAGCATACCTGAAGGTCTGTGATGGAGACGCTGTGAGACTCCACGGTGGGCCGGCGGAGCAGGCGGGGCGAGGAGTGAGGCGATGTGATGGGGGAGTACGGCAACGACGGGTAAATGTAGCGCCCGTTGAGCCCTGGCGAGCTGCAGGGCGATATTGCTGTGTGTGAGCGCTCCTGCAGAGAGAGTTTCCTGTCGGACAGGTTGAATCTGCCCCTTTGCGCCTGGCTGTCAGGCAGAAGAGCCTCTGGCTGCCCGACAGTGTGCGACAGTAGGTCGCAAGATGGAGTTGGGAACAGTGCTGCCACGGAGGAAGCTGGCTCCGGCGTCTCAGAGCTGTCCATTTCTTCCACCTGAGACACAATAAGTTTAATTCATTTCATTGTCATTTTTAGTTGCTTTATTGGGTGTGTGAAGGTATTTTACGCTGGTTGATGTGTAGGACTTGTCTGGTTGTATCACATTTATATGAATGCAGCGTTTGCCTGTAATCCACTTTTTACTGTAAGAGACAAAGATTACTTTAAGAAATTTAAAAACACATTGTTAGAACAATTGATTATATAATTTAGTACAAAGTTACTCCTGTTCTTTTGTTGTATGTAAAAGGTGGCTGCAACAGCAATAGCAGCAACATGATGTGATGTGATCAAATACACTGAAATTTTTTTATTTTTTGGGCCGTTACCTGTGGTGGTGTGGCATTGCTTTCTGTTGTAAGGTGTAATATCCCAACAGATATTAAAAGGTAAAGTATTTGACTGATATTTTAAACAATAAATTTTATTTATTTTGTTAGTAACTCAATTATGTTTTTTAAAAAAAAAGTCAGAAGAGCTATAATTATTTTAAAGACCAAATACCAATGTCAATGTTACGCATACATGACATGCTCTTTGCAGAGTTTGTTTAATCTTACCTCCTCCTCCTCCTCCTCTCCAGCTTCTCTGGGGGGTCGGCTGGATTCGTACTCCGTGACAACAATGAGGGACTCCATGGGGTCCGGGGAGGGTGACGTGGTGTGGGTGTTCAAAGGTGGTGCGGGACAGCTGCACAGCAGATCGGGCAGGGGTTGTGCGGGCTGCATCAGGGCTGCATGACTCCCGCAGGCGGCTGGCGACTCAGCAGAGGCCCAGGGAGACACGTGACACGGAAACATGGTGCCGCTTTCCAAAGACTGGCAACCACTGCTCCATCAGAATGGGAACCTTGGAGGGGGGGAAATGATGCCTATGACGCAAGGGCAAATTACGGAATAAGAAAATGCACATAGAGGACAGTTATTTACTTTTCACACAATTGACAAACCTGGCGCCCTTAACGGATATAGCCCCCCAAGGAAAAAAAAACATGACTAGAGCAGAGTACTCTAAGTAACGGACTTTTATGATTGGGTGATGTCCTCCTGAAGTGGCATTGTGCTTCTTCCTCAAGCCTTGTCCTCTGCGCTTTGTGTCTCTCGCCCTCACACACACACACACACACACACACACACACACACACACACACACACACAGTGATTGCACACTATGGAGAGTAATCTTAGTGTTGATCTCTTAAAATTGGGAGCTCTAAAGAGGAGAGTGTATGTTTTCTTGCTAATTTCACATGTCAGTGTCGCTTTGACGCTACAGGAAGCAGCATAAAACGTGGCTCTTAAATGTGAAGCAGCTTACGAACACGCTGATCTTCTTTGGCATTTACCTGTGATGGCACCTCACAACAATGCTACCTTAATGGGACACCAGTGCACCGATTATTGTAAGGAAAGCTTTATAAATGAGTCCAATTATTGCAGCGGTTATAAATGTGACACTATGTAGTTACCATGATTTTTTTTAAATGAATTTTGCCCTTCATGTCTACTATCACTAATGTAAAAGTACTTTTGCACAGGAGAACATGAGGAGCGACTGGTCAGCATAAATCAGGTTGCAGGAGTATTGGAAGGATGTGGGAGACACAGTCATCTAGCTCTGGAGCATAAACAGAAACACTTTTTTCCACATGAAACTCTGTGGAGTCATACTATCTTTGGTTTTACTCCGCACATTCTGTTGCGCTAATTAATGCAGGTAAACATGTCTAGAATTACGAGCGTGACGTCTAAGTTGCTACAAAAGCAAAAGGCTCACTCTGCTTTTGATGTCAGTTACACAGCATGATGAAGTACCATCTCCACAAGGTCAAAGCAAAAGCCCTTTTTTTACATCATTTCAACGGGGCCGTTTCCATCTCCAAGTCCACTTAAGCATTCTATCCACTCATTATCCGTGAAAACAACAGAGAACATAAAAGAGAGATTCTTGCTTCACTAGGCTTTAGCAGGACTGTGGCGCTGTCCATAAGTGGGAGGTGGGTAAACCTCGCAGATATGGAAAACAAAGGAAGCCACAAGAAAAAAAGACAAGACATTCAGAATGAGAATGTGTGTGGGAAGAGACCCCACTCCAGCTGGCTTATCAGCAGCCTACATATATATCATATATGCTGTATACACACACACACACATATATATGTACACGTGTGTGTGTGTGTGCATGTACATATATATGAGTGTGTGTGTGTACAGTATATCTATGTGTGTGTGTGTGTGTATATATATATATATATCTACAGTATATTGCCTTGACCGTATGCTTCAGGTCATTGTCATGCTGAAAGGTGAACCATTGCCCCAGTCTGAGGTCGCGTCCACTCTGGAGCAGGTTTTTTCTTCAAGGACCTTTCTGTGTTTGGCTGCATTAATCCTTCCTTCAATTCTGACCAGTCTCCCTGTCCCTGCTGCTGAGAAGCACCCCATAGCATGATGCTGCCACCACCATGCTTCACTTTAGGTAGAGTATTAGCCACGTGATGAGCAGTGCCTGGTGTTCGTCAGACATAGTGCTTGGAGTTCTGCCCAAAGAGTTCAATTTTTATCTCATCGGACCAGAGAATCTTTTTCCTCATGCTCTCAGAGTCCTTTACATGCAGTTGGTAGGCCTTTTACTCAGGAGTGGCTTCCGTCTAGCCACTCTACTATAAAGGCCTGATTGATGGAGCGCTGCTGAGATAGTCGTCCTTCCGGTAGGTTCTCCCGTCTCTGCAGAGGACTTCAGAATCTCTCTTAGCGTGTCCTTTGGGTTCTCGGTCACCTCCCTGACCAAGGCCAGAATTGAGAGGAGTATGAATGCAGCCAAATACAGAGAGGTCCTTGAAGAAAACCTGCTCCAGATTGCACGTGACCTCAGATGGGTGATGGTTCACCTTTCAGCACGACAATGAGCTGAAGCATACAGCCAAGACAATGCTGGAGCGGCTTCAGGACAAGTCTTTGACTGTCCTTGAGTGGCCCAGCCGAAGCCCAGACTTAAACCCCATCGAACATCTGTAGAGAGACCTGAAGATGGCGGTTCACAGACGCTTCCCATCCAATCTGACGGCGCTTGAGAGGATCTGCCAGGAAGAATGGGATAAACTGCCCAAATCCAGGTGTGCAAAGCTTGTAAAGATGTACCCAAGAAGACTCGCAGCTGTAACTGCTGCCAAAGGGGCTGCTACAAAGTATTGAATAAAGGGGTCTGAATACTTATGTAGCTGTAGAAAGATTTCAGTTTTTGATTTTTAATAAACTTTCAAAAATTTCTAACAAGTTTTCCCTTTGTCATTATGGGTTATTGAGTGTAGATTAATGGGCATTTCAAATTAAGTCTATAACATAATAAAATGCGCAAAAAGCAAAGGGGTCTGAAAACTTTCTGGAAGCACTGCATACAGTATATGTGTGTTTGTAGTGATATAAATTCACATGAACATTCAATTCACATTTGCGGAGACTTGTTTGAATGGCTCATCTCCCTGCTTTTAACTATATGATCTCTTTAGCCCTTTCACACATACAACGTAGTACATATAAGATTGTGAATTATAAAATATACATACCCTTATCATTATTGTTATGAATGTTATGTCACAACTGAATGTTACTTCCAGCGTATGTATAAAACAATCATTAAAAAGAAAATCCATGTCATTGTTTTAACATATGCGACAGTACCCATTATTCATTGGCTGTGACCAATGAATAGTGGGTGTATGTTTGGCAGTACCTAATATTTTATCCGCCAAAGTCAGTATAACATATATGTCCTTTGTGACCTTTAAGTTCACATGACAATTCTTAAATAACAGACACGCTGTCATGGCCATTACTGCCCAAGTAAAAATTATGGAGACTATAATGCTCTAACTTCAAACACAAGCTCTCAAAATACAATTTGACCTTTCACCCACAGTATCCCGCCCACCAAAGTACCACAGATTCAGCCTCAGTGGAGTACAGAGAAATGGAGAGAGAACCGTGACCCAGGATGGAACTCGCAATGCAGCAGCTACGCTGGGCTTTTTATATCCAGAAATAGAGCCAACTTACCGAGCTTGACCTACTTTGATTTCATCTTGCTGGTAAATTCACAATCAAGACCTTCTTCCGCTCACATTTACAGACTCTATGTCAGACACAATAAAAATAGATACTGTATACTACAATGCATTTACTGCTCCTATCAGGATTGCAAACCCAACTGCTAATGTGTGCCTCCACCCAGCAGGGTTTTGGAATCAGAACTGGCAGTGGTTCATTTTGTTGTTGGTCTTTAGATGTCAGGAATAATTGTCCAGCAACCAAAAGTGAACACCAGGCAACCAATTGCTGTTAAAGATTAAACCCCATAGAACATCTGTTATTTAGGAAGCGAGGCTCTAAATTTACATCTAAAAGCATTAGTCTAGCACTCATAAGACTCATTTAACTTGCATCTGAAAAAGCTACTTTGACATTAACTGAATGACTAACCCACGTGTCATGTTTGCCAATCACTCCCAACACACCCAACATAAGCAAAGTCACAAATTGGCACTATATAAGCCTAGAGTACAACACGAGATATCAAATCCCTTCCTGTCAGACCTCCAAATTTGCTAAGCTAACTCACAGATACATGCGAGCAACAAGCTTTCAACCTTACTGGGCTGAAACAGTGGTTTTGAGAGCATCCCCACCTCCCAGATAAAGATATTGTATGTCATGGATAAAGACTAAAACCTTAAAGTTCCTTGATCCCTGGTGATCACAGCAGCTCAATGAAGAACAAACAGTTCGATTTGAGACCCCAGTGACATCAACAGATGCTGCTGCGTTCCAGATGCTGCACTTGGCCTCTTTTCATAACAAAAGTCACATGACCGGACCTTCTCTAGAGGGACAGCGGAGAGAGGAGTTATCAGGGAATGCAGGCAGTTCGAGTCATGCACAGCACTCGTAGCATAGAGAGACGCCTGTAGACATACTGTACAAGTAAGTAAGTGAATACACCACAGCACCATCTGGAGAGAGGAGTATCCCTGGCTTCATTAAAAGATCAACAAGGCAACCCATGCAGTGATCTCTAAGCTCATTGATCTTGGTCTGGAGACCTCCATCTGCAGCTGGATATTCGACTTCCTGACGGGCAGGCCCCAGGTGGTGAGAATCGGCAGCCACACTTCCTCCTCGCTGATCCTCAACACAGGCACACCTCAGGGCTGTGTGCTCAGCCCCCTGCTGTACTCCCTGTTCACCTACGACTGTGCTGCCAAGCACAGCTCAAACATCATCTTCAAGTATGCTGACGACACGACCATCCTGGGCCTCATCACGGACAACAATGAGACGGCCTACAGAGAGGAGGTTAAAGCACTTAACAGCTGGTGCCAGGACAATAACCTCTCTCTCAATGTCAGCAAAACTAAAGAGATGATTGTGGACTACAGGAGACAGCAGGGGGGCGGACACCTCCCTCTCTACATCGGTGATGCTGAAGTTGAAAGAGTCGGCAGCTTCAAGTTCCTTGGTGTGCACATCACCGAGGACCTCTCCTGGACACTTCATACAGACACAGTGACCAAGAAAGCTCACCAGCGGCTCTATTTCCTGAGAAGACTGAGGAAGTTTGGCATGAACACCAGCATCCTCACTAACTTCTACAGGTGCACCATCGAGAGCCTGCTGACGGGCTGCATCACTGTCTGGTATGGGAACTGTTCTGCCCAAAGCCGCAAATCACTACAGAAAGTGGTGAAGGCGGCACAGCACATCATCGGCAAACGTCTCCCGGCCATTCAGGACATTTTCCATCAGCGGTGCCTGCAGAAGGTACACAGCATCTTAAAGGACCACAGCCACCCAGCACACAGACTGTTCTCCTTGCTACCGTCTGGCAGACGATACAGGAGCATGGCTGCACGCACCACCAGACTCAACAACAGTTTTTACCACCAGGCCATCAGGCTCCTCAACTCATAACACTCATAACACACACACTACACATACATAACACGCATACTACACATACCTGTCATTACCCACTGTTTGCACTATTACTGTTTGCTGTTTACATAAAATTTGCACTATTGTCCTGACTGCTGCTACTTACCTCATTGAACATATTTCCCTGTATGTATATAAGAGTGTTATATTTCTTTCATATACTTTTTTTTTTCACATCTGTGCAATAACAATATACCACTTGTCACTTTATCCCTACATAACATCCCTTTACAAATGTATATAGTATTATATATTTTTCTTCGTGTATTTTTCTTTTTGCCATTTGCACAGTACAGTGTTATATTTTGTTTTAATACTTATCTGGTATTATCATTTTTCTATTATCGGTTTTCTTATTCTCAACCTTTTTTTTTATCTTTTGTAGAAGTGCTCTTATTATTTTGTTCCTTTTTACTGCTGAGCTGACCCGTTTCTCTCGTGAAACACATTTCATTGTACTGTTGACCCTGTGTTAACATACATATGACAAATAAATCTAATCTGAATCTGAATCTGAATCTGATCTGTGGAGCCGTGCAAGAGATAAGCTCCTGTAAGTGCAAGGAGGAGTGTCCTCAGCCAGCTGCAACGTAGTAGTATGGGACAATCCAAGCTGAATGTGACTGAGGATATGCAAGATCAGCCATGACATTTAATCCCAAGATGTACCACAGCTGGAATGTAGTGAACAAACACACAACTGAATTTTTTTCCAGTCACAAACTAATCTAAAGGATGTTAAAAGACATTTTCCAATATCTCAACTGTAACAGTTGAGGACAGTGACACTTTAGTATGTTCTGATTTGTTTCCACCTTTTATCAGAACAACATATCCAAAAGGAAATTTAGCCAAAACTGTCAATATAGTACATTTCTGAAAAGGATTCAGTCTAATATACTACACCAGACCTCTGTATCCTCATAATGAAGACTTAGTTGAGCTTTTGCAACACATTTACTCAATTATATAGTGATCTAAATATTTAAAGATGTTAAAACACTGTCGAGCACAAAATACATAGAAGATTTTGACTTTGTAAGATCACGTTAAAGGGAATAAGAGATCCAGTTTAGCAGCAATGTTTTCAAAATAATGTGAATTAATTTTGCTATTTACAAATCATTTGAGACTGAGTTAACCTTATGGTCAATGCATACATAGCTACAAAAATGAAACCTCATCATCCTTGATTTCTTAGCACAACTTCCAGAATACAACAGATAACAGCTACGGGTTATCTGACTTATCTGCTGACTTAGCAAGGGTTAGCTTTACTTGAATCGTGATATATCCAAAAATGAGTATCACTGCGTTGACCCACGATATAAAAACGATCAAGTGTCAGTGTTATCACAAATTCACGCTGATAAATTAGTGTTACCGTCGTCCGGGCTCCCAACGTGCTAGCTCAGCTAACGTTACCATCTGTCAAGAAACAGATGTTGCTGGACGGGAGTCAAGGATGCTAATACGACTAAGAGACGTTCCATTGAAGAAAGAAAATGCAACAAGAAGCAAAGACCTAGATTAAAAACATACAACCTTACCTTAACGTGTAATAAGGCCCGGGAGCCGAAATTATGAGGTTTCTGCTCCCTGTTCAGCAGCGTCTGCACGGTAGCTAGCTAGCAGCGCCTGTAACGGAGATAACTGATGCTGTCATGGACCAATCCAGCTGAACACACTGGATCGTGTTTCACATGGAGGAAATGACAGCAAAAAACCGGCTGCGTGACAACTCAACACGGGTTCTACAAACCAACGTCCACAGAGGGGCTGTGTTGTATTTTAATCCGCCTTTCCTTCGTCACGGGACCTCAAAAATGAAAACACATTATGGTTCTTGGGACTTTCGATGACAGGTATACACTTTAAAGCCAACGAGCTCCACCTAGTGGTGCACGGGAGAATTACATCAGGCATAAAAACAACCAGAACTGTTATGATTTTCTTTGAGTGGAATTATGTTGGTTATTTGATTACTGTATTTAAAAAAATGTACACAGCATAAATCAATTTTTAGGAATACTCTGCCAACTCCATTAGAGTTAATTATCCTATCAAGAATATTTAAGCAACAATAAACGTAATATTTGAGTTTTGAAGCTTATTTGATTGGTTTGTGGTGCCATCACTGCATTTAGTACCTTCTTCATCTGTAAATTCCAGTAAATCTGAGTTCAGCATATCTGAACCTTATCATGGTTGTCCTAATATTACCCATTAAATAAAAAGGCTTATATATTTTGTCACAAAGACTGAAATATTTTGTTCAGCTCCTTCACAAAACTGAGATAAGGTTTAGCAATATTAGCAAAGCTGAGTGACATGCCAGATTCTATAATCAAGTAAAACATCCACTATACATGTAAGATATACTGTAATTGATTTATCTGGCCAATCCATCTTAATACTCTGCTGCTATAATGCTAATACAGATTTACTGTTTATAATGAGAGAGACCAAATTAGATTCAGGTTCGAGAGGATGCAGGATATTGAAATGATTAAAATGACTACTCATTAGTTGTAATTAAATCAGATCTTCAGAGAACAAAAATAAGTATATTTAAAATAACTGAAAGACAGGAAACCATATATTGAAATATGTTTAGTTCCATAAAAAATGAAAATTAAAGTCACTGACTGCAAACCACAACATTGCAATGGACAAGAAATTAAGATATCCAATCCAAAGGGGGAAAAAAAATATTAAAAAAAAAAAAAACAACAACAACAACAAAAAGACTATACAATGCAACAATCTTAACATCTTGAGCAGTTATCGTCTCTTCTGGAAGATGTTGCCTCTTCCCATTCCTCCACGACCCCGACCCCGGGCAGCTACTGAAATGAAGAACAAGAGAACACATTTTAGAAAGTCTGACCTGAAACAATCGACACGGTGTCGCAAAATCCCTATTGGCTCACTAATTCTAAAATACGCATGATACCACTGCGATATAGATTGTCTACAAAGTACCGTTAAAAAGCACTTCCTGCACTATAAATCAAACTGCTGCTGACCATGTGAATACAGACATGTTTAAGCTGAAATGTAAGTCTGACTACTGAGGGTAAAATAATGTTGAAAATGCAAGAGTAACCCTCTGCCAATGATGCTTTCCACTCACCCTGTGCTTTGAGGATAGCCGCTTTGCCCCTTCCTGCTCCCGATCCTTGGTTCTTGTTCTTCATGCTCTTTAACATAGGGGCATTCTTTAACATGTCAGGTAGGATCAGGAAGCGGATCTTGCTGCCACGGATATAGACTTGCTCCAACTGTGCCACCCGCCCATCACGATAAGTCACTGTGATGTTTGACATCTGTAGGGGGGAGAAAACACATCTCATTTCAGAGCGCGTGACATGCTGAATGTGTCAGTCAACATGCTGTCAAGTGAATGCGTCTGGAAGACCATTTTTAGTCTAATGATAGATGTAAAATATTCAGTGTCAGGTGAAGTTAGTATAAATGTGGCACTTTCTAAGTAGACTGATGTAAATGTAAGGTAATGAGTTCTGTTTGTTTAATTTGTGCTTTTCACCTACCATAGCTTGATTTAATTGCCTTCTTACTACTGTACATATCTAATGAAGGATTGAAATAAAACTGGATACCAGGTAAATGCTATGCTGATAAGACAGAAAGCATGGATGGAACTAAATGAGGATCAGGATCTAAAAACATCTAGCTGATCAAAGCTCACAAAGATCAAATCATCAGATGGAAAATACTGCCTACTGTCCCTGATTTCATGCTCATTTAAGGACATACATGGACACAAATCATCACAAACCTTAGAGTGTATCCTCAAATTACAGCCCATGTGTCAAAATTGAACAAAACATGTAACAAAGCTGACCAGTAACTGACCAGGTACTATCAGGAAGTAAAGCTGTGTGAAAATGTTCCATTCATGCTTGTGCACACCTTAGCCATCAGAGTCACAAAACTGAGTTTTGAATACAATCTGGCAATTTTATCACATATATTTCAATTTAATTTCAAGTAGATTTACACTTTTAGAGGATTTAGCTGCATTTACCTCGTCAGTAGGATAATGGCTATAAAAACACATTTCTATGAATAGCTGGTTGTTACAGCTGGTTGAAATGTGTTTCTGTAGCTGTTTCCATTGTGGAGAGAACACCCAGCTTGGTGAAAATTTATTTAATGATACTTATCAGAAAACCTTCTAAGTCCAACAGCATCAATCTCAGGAACATAATTCTTCTTAAATGTCAACCCAATGACTTCCCCATATAGGGAGGCAGAAAAACAAAACAAAACAATCTAAAAATCAAAGCAGGCCACACTGAAATCAGTTTGCAAGATGGAGGTCCATTTTTAATCATCATTCACCACACTGCACCATCCCGCTGCACGATTTTGAACTCACTTGACAGTTCATGTTGTCCTCAGCCTCGATCAGCTTGCCTCTGTACACTTCTCCAGTGTTGGTCTCACAGGTCACAATGTGTCCCTCTGCTTCATGCAGGACTTTGATAGGCACACCAATGGACATTTTCACAGATTTTTACCTGTAACAAATCATGAGTTATAGAGGTGTAAGAATTTGTTCAATCATACATTAATTAATTAAACCCAGGCTCTTGCTCATCATTCGTTACGTTTGCTGTATTTGTTTATCATTGCATCATCCTAACAAGTAAAGCTGAATACTGTTGGCCTGCAACTAAAGGTTGTTTTCATTATATTTATTTCATCTTTTCAACAAACGAATGAGTCATTTATTCTATTAAATGCAAAAAAAAAGTGTTTGTTTGACTGACTAATCATAAAAAAATAGCAATCTACAATATGAAACTGAAAATCCTCACACTTATTTCATTACAAACGCATCACAATTCGCTTGCTAAATTAGCTACTAGCTAGCTAGTCCTTCATGGATTTCCAGTAACGCAATTAACACAAATAAAGCCCACTACACAGTTTTTAGCATATGACGTTTATGAAATGATCACTACACGTTAAAAATAAAATATATTACACTACTTAGAATATATTTTAACATTTAATATGTGTTCTTGCTCACGGCGCCACTCGCGCTCTGCGACGGAGCCATGTTTGACTGAATGAACGAGCTGAGACTAATAGCAAAAACAAAGAGCACTGCTGGATTAAAATAAAGGATTAAATTGTTGTTAACAAAATCTTCTTTTAGTTTTACCTTAACTCTGTCTTGCAAAATTCTTTCTTTTACCCTGCAGTTGTTTTCCGAGCGACGATGCAACGTGCCCCCGTCGCATTCACTACCTTTCGAGCCTTTTTTCCGCCTACCCACAATGCCAAAGTGCTTCCGGTGGAGTGACGTGATGCAATATGGGATTTGTAGTACTTGTGCTTAAAAACTCTTAGCAGGAAACAATCCTGATTTTTATTTTTTATTTTATTTTTTTTACTTTATTCAGTGATAGAAAAAAAGAAAATATAAGCAGTACAACAAAGGTCAAAAGTCTCAGAAAATCAGGCACGAAATGTGGGCATGATGAACTCAAGAAAAAAAAAAAGGAACAAAGCAAAAATGGAAAAAAAAAAGAGCAAAAGACTAAATATGACAAAAAAAAAAAACAAAAAAACAAAACACAAGAGATAATTAAAATAAAAGAAATTTTGACATGCTTGAATACAGTTTCTTGGTTTTGTTATTCATCTTACATATAAATTTGAGACATTGAAAGCATTGAAGAAGAAAAAGCTAATTAAAAAGACACTTGTTTGACCATTTGCAGACATGAATGTGATATTTAATAAATTTTCAGGTTTATCAGGAAACAATCTTGGTTTATTTGTGGATTTAGTGCTCTTGTCTATTTATGCATACTTTTGACTTTTGATTTGTCCAGTTAGTGTAACATGTACATAAACCTTTGCAGATACACTTGACCCTTTACAATATTGTTGAATTAAAACAGTTAAACATGTAGTTAAAGATTATTTTTCAAATTTTATCTGTTGATTACACACACCACATGCATGCACGGACGCACATATGCATGTAGAGTACCTAAAGCAAATGTAGCAAAATGTATTCTCGTCAATTAATTTCATCCCCCAGCATGTTTTGTCAAAATAAACTTTATCCTACAAGACAGGGACATATTCTGCAAAAGTATAAAATACAATAAAGATATACTTGAGGGCTTTTTTTGTGGAATGTTTATCAAAAATACTGCTGCCAGGTACGTGACTTTTTGAGATTAATTAATTTGCTTGTTCTACTGTATTTATACGAGGATCCAAAAAATTTGTATGCCAATGCCATGTTTATGACTCTGTGACCTGCTATGAGTTATTGTTTTCCAACAGGACACCAGGGCGGAGCCTGCTGGAGCCTTTTCTGTCATTACTCCTTTTATAATGTCTATGAGGCAAATTTAGTGGCTGCAGTGGCATGCATCTCCTTCTTGATTTAGTTAAGGATTAGTTTTTTTTAAAAGTCTAACAAACTAGAATAGTACTTCTAATTTGAATCCCTTATTTTCATAACAACCCCTTATCTTAAATTTATCAAAATGGCACATAAAAACAAAGCATTAGAATAAAATTGGTTCCTCAGTTTATATACACTTATGTGATCATGAAGTGTAATAAACTGTTGCTTTGCATTGTTTTTAATAAACATACTGTACATGAGACAGATGCATACCCACACAAAGTACGCTCTGAAGCACACCTGGGATTACTCAAGGCAAGTAAATGTGCTTAATGCAGGTCTTTCTTACAGTGGAAGGGCTTTTAAATGAGGAAAGAGAAAGCATAATGGCATAATAAAAGACATCATCACATGAACTTTCATTTGATTTCCATTGCATTTGGCTCATTTACTAGCATCAGCAGCCAGGTACTCTGTAAACATCTCTTGTTGAAAAATGACCTTTTAATAGCTGTTTAAACAAGAGATGTTGCATGATAAATGCTTCCTTTCAATAATGTAACTGTCTTTCCCACAGTAGAATGAAGTCCGTGGTACACCTGTGTTTATGACTGAAAGTCAGTGAATTTCACAGGACAGAGTGCAAACATGTTGACCCCATGAAATACAGAGCACTTCAATAAATTTAAGACTTTTAGTTTTCTGATAAGTGAAAACACTACAGATGACCATTACAAAAAGGTAACACAAATAAAAACTGCAGAACAAGAATCTAAAGATCAGAACCTATTAAAACTGCAATTCTTATAATAATTTAAAACATTTTTAAAAAATGACTGACATTGATGGATTTAAAATGCTGCCACAAGGACCTGCACAGTATTCTTTAGAAATCCAACATATAAAACAGGATACACCATGTAGATGTCTAGAAAATGTAAATGTTAGCCTTTGGTAAATGTTGTGGTGACTTTGCAAATTTGATCCAGCTGAGGGATGAATGATGAGACCAAGGTACAAAACTCTGTAATTAATATTGCATGAAAATGTATTTATTTTTGACTTCTGAAAAAGAGAAACATATTATTTCAGACAATAAACTTCTACTCACATGTTTTAGCCTCCCACATCAAAAACTGATTGTTTCACCTCATGCAAGAAGCTTGTTCTATCCTGTGTGAGGTGTTTTTCTTTTCAATGTTTGCAATTTTTTTTTGATGTTTGAGATGACTAAATATATTCTCCAGTTATTACAAAATGTTTAGATAAATGTATTATTTAGTTATAAAAAAAAAAGTCAATGTTCTGAGGACAATGTTATGAAAGAATTGGCTCTTAAACATGTTGTTTTGGTCCCATAACAAAACCAATGTACATGAGAGTACATCAACATTTGTCATAATTATGGACATGTTTGAACATACTTTCATATTATAGTCAAATATATCACCAAAAAATAAATAAGTGATTACAGTCTTTTGTCATGAGACTTCTGTAAGCTCTGCAGTGCGGGGAGAGCTGGTCTGTCTTAGGGAAAGAGCATTAACATTCTCAAAAGACATACAACTTCCACTGTCTTTTACCTCTAAAATGCCTGTTGCACCACCCAGATATGTCACTGAACCCACATCATCCTGTGGAACGAATCCCATCGTGCATGGCTGCTGTGGTGTGGATGACAGGGTGCTATCCCTTATGAGGTGTCCATTGGGTAAGTAGCTGATTGGTGCAGCATCTAACCTTAATGTCCAGTGGCTGGAGGCTCCATGAGTAGCTTTTGGTGGAGTACTGTCAGGACTGGGGTCCAGAACGTAGCTATTCACCACTGTGCCACATGATGAAGCCTCTGCCTTACTGATATTAGAGGAAGTCCTTATGATACTGCTGCTCCTAGTACCTCTGCCATCACCACTCCCAACCTCAAGCCTATGTCCATCCCTACGTCCCAGGATGTGCTGATGCAGGATCCTCTTGAAGGTATGTCTGAACTCCCGGATGCGGTAGGCATAGATGAATGGATTCACAACAGAGTTAGCATGGGAGAGGATAATAGCAATATTCATCACCCAGATATGCGGGCGTCCACATTCCTGACACAGGTGGTTGAAACAGTTGATGATATGCAGCGGGAGCCAACAGACGGCAAACAAACCAACAATAATAGCCAGCGATTTGGCAGCATGCACTTCCTTCTGGAATGTGGAAGGAGGTGAGTGTGAGGATGCCGGCATTTGTCCTTGAACAGATGCAACTTTGAGCCCCGTCAACCTAAGCTGGCGGCGTGCAGCCATGAAGATGTGGGCATAGATGACCAGCATGACCACCAGGGGTACCAGCACACAGCCGAAGAAATTGAAATAGACCATGTAGTCCAGAGTAACCACTCCTTCAAACAGGCATTCTGTCATGCCTTCAGGACAGCTGCTGCTGCTGGTGGTGTTCACACCTGCACAACAGAGCCAGGGGTGATTTATTTTCACTTATCAACCATATCCAATGATTTTACACAATAAAAAGAGTTTTCTGTATGCATGTTTATGTATGTTTTTTTATATTGTGCATATTGCTTTGGTTTCAGCTGATGGCACCTCAAATCAAATGTTAGTTTTAGCTTGCCATTAAAAATCAAACAGCCAACTGACAACCGTCAAGAACTGACAGCGTGGCAGCTGGTAAACCCAGACACATACTTAAAATGTTTTCTCAGAAATCTATGGCTGACGTTCCAAGTGCCTCACCCATGTTGTTTAGTTGAAACCATAGTGAATACATGGCATCAGAGAAATGCATCTTCACATTTCTCCTATCTTATCTGAAACTGTGTAAAATAAATCTCCTACCTGCATTCCAGCCAAACATCGGAGTTAGGCCGATGCCTACCGAGAAGACCCAGCACAAAGCAATGATGCTCTTTGCCCTCGGCCCTGTCACCAGGCTGTGGTACCTGAAAGATTGAGTAGAACACAAAGGGACATTAGTGGCACTTGCCTTATCTAATCTAATTGTAATGTTACCCATTCTGAGGCAATGTTAATAGTTGTTCATTTAAATTCAGAAAAATGGTTGGTGTATTTGTAATGCCCTAATGGTGACTTATTAAATACAGACTGCATCAAGGCCAGACTGCACAACCACTTTATCCTACCAGTCCCTCTCTAATACTGTTGTGTGTTCATACATTTGTCATTTTGTAATTCTGGTGATTTAAATATGCATAGTTTTGTGCGGTAATGCAGATAACCTTGCCTAGAAAATATGCAATGTTCAACCTTCTTTCTTCTAATAAATAAAACGTGGAAGAACAGGCACAGTATCAGGTTGTGTGTAATTGTGCTCTGTGCATAAATTATACACTGAGGCATTTCCTTCTTCTATTGACATTTCCCAGCACTCTTCTTTCTCATCCGAGCATTGCCATTAACTCTATGGTCTGGGCAATTTCTTATCTAGAAAGGTCATTTCTGGACTAACAATGCAGAATTATACAAAATCTGACAGGATTATGATATGTTATTCTATTAGGACACAATACAATAGCTTTTTGATATAACTTTCTAAATTGCTTGTTCATTTGTGGTGTATTCTAAATTTTTACCAACAGAGAAATCCAACATGCACTGAAGCTCTAAATTATTTACAAGCTTTTAATGTTGATGGATGTTTGTGTAACCACAGACTACTAAAACTTTATGACTAGTTACTTAGCCTCACTTGATTTATTAGGACTTGGACTAACGAGTCAGACTTTTAAAAAAAAAAAAAAAACAAAAACAAAAACTTTGGACTAAGGACTTGGACTCAAAGGCTTGCAGCTCAGCTACTAAAAGACAAAAGAATCGACAGTCTGCTTGAACATATTATTTAGCCCTGATTTACCGATATATTTGCACAGTTCATTGTCATATCAATGGGTAACTTTTGTCCAGATAGTTTGATAGGTCAATAATCCAAATAAAAATCATCTTTATTTTTTCAGTTTCATTTATTCATACCATATCTTATCACCACATCTTCAAATTATTAATTTTTTTTAAGAATGTGAAACTGTACCTAGAGTATTTACAGGTAGCATCAATGTGCAGCATTTCTTCAAGCAGAGATGGGAAATGCGCCAGTTTGGACAATAGAAAAGAGTATTGTTTATCAGAATGGTTGGTAACATGACCTCATCTCACTAATTTAATATTCCTGTGTTTTGTGGCTTTCATCTCATGTGACTTGGGTCTTTCATGGCCAGGGCAGCAGCAAGTAGGCTATATTAAGCCCCTAAAACACAAAATGAATGATTATCTCTCTGTTCTTTGGCGCCAGTATAAGCACGCACACACAGAAGCAAAACCAGTCACTTATGCAACGGTGTATACAAATGCATCACCTGCTATGGCTTACAAGAGTAAATATCCTCTCATGACAAGAGTAAAGAATGCAGTTGTGACTGTACCATTGGGCACATGCAAATGTACAAAACATATTGCAAAGAAAGATCGAGCAACTTTCCTGAAAGCTGCAAAAGAGACTCTTTGATTGGCTTATTATGTTTTAATAAAGAACGCAACCTTAAGCACACGATGTAAAGACAGTGATATCAATGAGCAAATAATTTTACATTTATTGTGCTTTGTCAATTCCTAATTAGTGTGTGTTCAAAAAAAAAAAAAAAACTCATGTTCTTCCTATAATCAATATTTATCAAGTGTCCAGCTACAATAGTATCACTAACTACAACTGAATTTCATGTTTATTCAGGTGAAAAATGTATGATAAAGTAAGTGAGTGAATAATTCTTTGTATCATCTCACAATATGTTAGATCTGCTTGGCAAATCCTTTTGTTAGTGACATTGTGGTGCTCTTTATTTCCCCATCAGGACTGCATGTTCTGCTGCTAATTTATTGGAAAGGAAATTAATCAGTTTGTTATTGTACTGACTAGAAAAAAAAAAAATCCAAGTGTAGGATATGTATCTTTGTGTGTTGNAGTTTGTTATTGTACTGACTAGAAAAAAAAAAAATCCAAGTGTAGGATATGTATCTTTGTGTGTTGGGGGGAAAAGAGATGGAGAGCTATTTGCTGATTGCATGTACAATAAGCGCATATGCATATGTGCAAAAGTGTGCGTGGATGTGTGTGTGCACTTGCTGCATGGATGACTGTGTGTATGTTGTCCCTGTTCTTGTCTCTTGTCTCTCTGGTGTTGATTTACGGGGGTGATAATGATCAAAGCCTTCGGCAGGTTTAATCCCTTTAGCAGCACACAAACACTAACCCAATAAGGGTTGTGTGGACGTCTATCTCTGTCTGCCCCACAGTCAGGCAAATTAGCTTTAACTGAATAAAAGCCTGCTATAATTCAATGCTACACCACTCCATGGTGTTATGGACACCTCCCAGATTTAATGGTTTATTCACCTCCTCTGGTTTAGGGTGCCATGTGTGAATCCAAATTTGTGTTGGAAAACAGTTTCTATCTCAGTATGTCCAAAAACCCTACTGATTCTGTTGAGCCATCAGTTCATAAGTTATCTCGTCATACAAAGATTAAAGACATTTTTCTTTTAGAAGTTTCAAGTTGCCATTAACTGAATTTGGATGTGTTTTCCTCTCACCTGAGTGGGTTCTTGATAGCGATGTAACGGTCCACGGCGATAGCTAGCAGACTGAAGATGGAGCTCTGGGTGAGCACCAGGACGAAGCAAGCGATGAACAGGCATCCGTGGAAGTTGGAGCAGAAGCCTGTGCTGATGTTTGCAAGAGAGGATCACAGGTTTAGCCGAGGCAAATATCATGATAAACACTTCAAAAGAAAACTATTTCAATGAAACATGAATACAAATATATAAATCTAATGAAGCAATATTTGTTAAATATGACAAAGGGATATTTATGGTACATCTAGATTCATGCAATTCTGGAAGAAGTACTTAAATCCTCTAAAAGTAAAAAATTCTCATTTACAAGTAAAACTTCAAGTAGAAGTAAATAAGTTTGTTTCACTACTTTGATAGACTGTTTTTGATTCTTTAACATCCATCAGTGCATGCAAGGATCAACATCATGAAAAAGTTGGAATGAAAGAGTGAAATATTTTTGTCCCAACACTAGAAATATAAGGGATTTTGGGAATTTTCATGTTTTCAAATCAGTTGAACGATTACATGCTCTTCTGTACTGGATTGATGTATCTTTTCTTTTCTAAAACTCTTTAGATAATGTCAAAAATGCATTGTATCATTGAATTAAACCACCTGACAACAGCAACACCTTATATGCTCATACCATGTTGAATTTACCATATTAATCTGCAAAATAACTAGTTACAGCCACAGCTGTCATATAAATGTAGTGGAGTATAAAGTTAATATTTTCTTTCTGAAAGGAGAGGAGTAAAGCTACCAATTAAAGCAAAATAGAAATTCCCTTGTAGAATTATACTAAAGTAAATTATCCTTGATGAGAAGTCTTTGTGTGACCGAGTGAAAAAGAAAGGAGATTAAAGAATCCCCAAGTGAAATAACAAAGGAAAAGTTACCTAATGGTGATAGCGAATGGGATGGCCAGAAGCCCCACAGCGATATCAGCAACTGCCAGTGACACCACAAAGAAGTTGGTGATGCTCTGCAGGTTGGAATTAAGACAAACAGCCCAGCAGACCAGGACGTTCCCAACCACGGACAGGCAGGCGATCACCAGCTCCAGGCCAATATAGACCAGCTGGTCATTCTTCTGCATGGTTATTTTTTCCTCTTTTTTTCCTTCCTTGTGCTTTCATCCCACTGAGTTGCTTTATGTGTTTTTAGATAAATACCTGCTTGCTAAACTGTATGATACACCAGCAAGCAAAAGTGTCACAGGGAGGACAACCAAGGCAGGAAGTTCCCACCGCAAACATCACGGCCGCTCCATGTCAGTTCACTCACACGTTTACACTGTCACGGTTTGTCACTCTTCCTTTTTTGTCTTTGCAGCTAACCTCGCCTCTGTCTTCTTCACCTCAGCCAGGAGCTGAACACTGGGAATGGGANGAGAGAGAGAGAGAGAGAGAGAGAGAGAGAGAGAGAGAACCTCATTGGTATAGACTGTACAAATAGATTGTTACTATAAAGACACACACTGTGGAAACACACACAAAGGTCAGAAAGGCCATCTATCTCTGAAAGACAGGGGACAGTTTGTTTTCCATACAGGGCCGCAGCAGACAGTTCAACAATACACCTTTTATTTCAGGAAAAGGTTCCCAAAACCCTTCCACACACTAATCATCGCCACCGCTGTCATGCTTTCCTCTCTGGTTGCTGACAATTACCCAACATAAATTTCAAAGCCATTGTACGTTTACTGGAACACGTAATAAAGTACATTTGGTGACTTTGGTGCTTTTTATTTTTTTTAGTGTGATGTACAGATTTATTTGTGTTTTTATAGCGTTTTTGCCAAGGCTAAAGGCTATGTTCTAAGCAGATTAGGTTATGTCATCATAATTATTGCAACAGCTTAAAATGATTTTCACAAAGAAGGAGACTGAAGTGTGAGCCAAGTTATTTAGTTTAGTGGGATACTCAGCCCAGGGGAGTGAGAAACTGACCAAAAACGGGTAATGTCAAATAATACAAATTGATGGTGGCTTAAACAGGACATAATTTTCACCATTTGCTGTAAAGATTGACTGAAAAATACAATTTATGCTAAAACTGATAGAGAAGATAAATTAAAGGGTCAGTTCTCCCAAATCACACATACAAAAATAACATCTTTCTGTCTACCCATGCAGCAGGTTTCAGGTTTATTTGTAGAGGTTTTGAGATATCTACTGGAAATGCCAAACAATAAGGCAGATGAATGAAAATTTGTTTGTAGTGCACAAGAAACTGAAATTTTAAATTTGAAAAACAGAAAGGTAATTGAAATGATGTTCAAACTGTAGCAAAAAAACCACAGCAAAAGCTAGTGAGGAGCCAGCGAATTGATGTACATACTGTGTGGGAAAACAAAGCATGCTCTGTTTGAACAGACAACAGGTGTAATCCAAGAAAGCAGTTTACATTTCTCAGTAGCACAGTATAAAGAGTGGCTCCCGCTTGAAAATGTGCTGGCTTTTACGTAATGCCAAAAAATAATGACAAATCATTCTCACAAATTCCCACAGCCCAGGTTGGCATCTTCAAATTGTTTGTTTTCTCTTAACAATAGTTACAAAACCACAAAGATACTGAATTTACAAAGATATGAAAAACAGCAGATTCTCAAACTGAAAGAGCCAGCACCTTCAAATCTGTGGCTGTTGTTTTTGAAAATTAAAAGTCTTGTTGATTAATTTTATGTTGATCAACTAATCAGTTAATGAATAATTGCCTCAGCACAACTCCATATAGATGGATATAGTTTAAAATATTACAGACAACAGCATTAAATGGGCTTGTAAATGTTGTTTGATCCTTGACTCTGGCTTAAGATATTAAACATGTTTTATTCTACTAGCTAAAACATAAGAACATGTATAAAGACGGTGCTTTCAGCTAGTATAGATCAAGTGACAGAGCCCACAGAGCATACATACACAGAGGGTGATAAGCTATAATCATGACCTAATTCATGTCGAAGTCCACACAGCGAGCAACATCTGACAAGATAAGATGTAACAAGATTTACTATAAAACAAACAAAATGAATACTTGAGAGGAGAAATTTGGCGGCATGGGGGAGATACTTTCACCATATATAGTTGTTTATCTCTGGGGGAAATCTGAACTGTTTTTGCAATAACATATGTCAGAGTTTAGGAATTCCCAGACGGTCAGTCACATTGCTCCATAACAGAGAGACATCCTCGTAGGATCATTACGTCAAAGCTAGGATCATCACCCTACCTTTGACATAATGTCCTGTGGTTCAGTCACACTGTAAAACTTGTTTGGATTGTCACCTTCCAATTCAGCTTTGGGAAAGAAAGAAAAAAAAAAAAGTTGTTTATCAAGAACTTGTTTTGGGTGAATTAAATTGAATTTTAAACCTTGGTCTCTTCTTGTCGTAATAAAACTCCTCACCAGTTAAAGGAAATCCCCCAAAGATTAAACATAATGAGTGAAATGTGGAGGGGAAACTGTTTCCTTTTACTTATTTAATGAAGTACTGTATATATGGATTTTCTTCAAAGAGGAGTCACCCCTTTTGATTTTTAGCAGCACAGATATCAGTATTTTGCTACAAAAATACAAGCTCTGCTAATACAAACCACACCAACCTCTGCTTAGTGCATGGTGAGCTGGAGGAAGAGATCATGTCTACACATTAGTGTCCATTAGCATAAAAATATGAACGTCAATGCCCACAACAAAAGCTTCAGCTGTTAAAACTTAAAAGATCATCAATAAATCATAACCACTTTCCTCCCTTCTGACAACATTTTCGTAGAAACATTCAGTGACCCTGCATTAATCCGCTGCACCTCTGTTGGCCTCATACAACCCTGTAGCTCAATGAGCATGATCCTGACTGGCAACACATTGGGCCAGAGTTTTATTTTGCTCTATTGTTCTGTCACTGTTACCCGCTCACAGCCTGAAGGAATTTTAAAACCAGGGTTTATCCTATTCCAAGCCACAGCTATGGAAAACTGTAGTCCATGGGATTCTTTAATAAAAACCATTGGACCTGTGGCCTGCAAAAGAAAAAGCAACTCTTCAAATTTAAGCAAAAATGTTGGAGTTATATGGGTTATATGGATTTCCTACAAACATGACCATAATATAGGCTAGTGGTAGGATTGCCTTCCTGTCTAACCTTCTTCCAGTTGACTTTGACAAAAAACAAACAAAAAAAAAAAAAATACAGCCAGTTCCTGGTGAAGTCCATTAGCATGATCCTGGCCATGTCTGAAATATGGTATAATGACCGATGACCGTGCATGTGTGTGTGTGTGTGTGTGTGTGTGTGAGCAGAAGCCTTGGAGGAAGTGATAAGCCAATGCACATCCTGTTGGAGGGAATCTATCGCTGCCATGTCAATCAATGCACCAGCTCAGTCCAACTAAGTAAAACAAAACTAACAGCTGTTGTGCTGCTGTTGGCTGTTGCACTGTGTGTGTAGTTAATGAGGGAGGTGTGTGTTATGGATTGACATTGTGATCTGGACCGTGGATAGCAGACACAGATAGGAACATAGATGTAAACAGGATCTGAGCCAAGCTACCAGCTGTCCTAACCAACAATCCATGAGCAAGAGATGTGTTTGATGTAATAGATGTCAGTGATGGAAAAAGGCTTAAGTCTGATCCCAAACAAGTGGCCACGAGGACTTACACGAATAGTGTCGCAGCAGTGAATCAGACTGAGTTTTAAGAGGGATTGATGTAAATGATAGTGTACATTTTCCCAGTACTGCCATTAAAATCTACAGTTAACCTTCTCCTACTCCAAACAGTGTGTTCCCATCAAAAGTTCATGATATATTTACATTTTTTTTACCAATTACAGAAACACACACATTTCCAGCTTTTTATTTAGGCTATGTCTTACATGTAATTATTATTTTTATTAGTTCTTTTCATGAATCTATTTCATTTCTCAACAGATTATGATTAAAAAAAACAAACGACAAACTAAAAATTACAGAGATTACAATTTTAGGTTAATGGTCGTCGGTATAAACAAACTTGAAGTGTGTTTTGTTCAGGTTAAGATGGTTGTTTACAGAGTCTGCATAGTCAGTTTCATGTATTTCTAACATCAATAAATGAATATAAAATAGCTTTTCTTACCGTATGCTCATGTAAACGTAAGTCTTTATTTTCCCTCCGATCAACGTGTTCTTGCACATTAAAAAGTAAGAGAAGAGGAGAAAACACACTCAAGCTGTTACCGCACAAACGGAATCATTTGACTTTGACGCTACAGGTTTCACGGGGCTCAACGACAGCTTCAACAGGAAACACGCGGTTGCAAGCGCTCCCTCTTCTTTCTGTGTGTGTGTGTGTGTGTGTGTGGTGGGCTTCTTGTAAGTGACGTATGGAAGAATGGAAACAGGAACACTATAGGCCAGGTTACAAACATAACATAACATGAAATAAAATAACATAACACGAAATAAAATAAAATAAAATAATAAAATAAAAGTGTGCGTTGTGATAGTTTATTGCGTAAAATATTGGTTCTTATGGAGTTCCTTAAGTCCCAAAAAATGATTTTTTTAAATCTTGTGCCCACAAGATTAAAACAAAAAAAAAAAAAAAAAAAAAAAAAAAAGGGACTTTAGGAGCTCCGTAGGTTCTCATTAAATATATATATATAGATTCTCAAACTGGCAGTAATAGCTATTTGCAACATTATTAATCTTGGCTAGAAAAGTATCAGTTTCTATCAAAAACACGAAAATTTCTGGATGATTATAAATTTCTGAATTCTCGCATAGATAGTGACTAGGTGGACAAGCAGCAAATATAGGATATGACAGAAGCATCAATTCTACTTTGACTAACAATCAGAACCTGCAACATCTATAATGCACCACTAGATGTCACTGTAAGACTTCTTTTCTGTCCTGAGATTTTACAAGATGCAATCAACTAATCAGTGCCAAAGAGGTTTAATTTCACAAAGTCATTGTTGTAATGATTAAAACATAGCTATTGTAATAAATAATCCTTATGTTTTAATAACCTGCTGAATGAATTAATGGGATGTCGCTGTCATTTTTTCATAAACACTATTATAAATAGTTACATGTTTTCAGCATAAAGCAACTTTCTCGTTAGCATTGTAAGAGACATTGACTCATGCTCTGAGTGGCTAACTCTCATTCATTCCATTAAAACATTTTAAATATCCCTTTTTATAGATACAGGAGATTTTATTTATTATTTTTGTGTACAAACATAGGCTGCAAATGCCTTCCAAACATGTTTGCCCTCAGTATTCCTTTTTACAGTTCTACAAGCTGAACACTGAATATCGAACAGGAACAGGAATTAAAAAATTGAGCAAGATAAAAAAGAGAAAGTGTTGGTAGTTGATCAGCGAGTCTCGCCCTCAACTTGACTATATATTGAATAAAAGAAAACTAGCATATTTCCCAAAGCTTAAAGTAGCTTAATGTAATGTCAGTATGATTTAGAGAAGTTGCAGCAGAGGGACATTCAAAGGTAAATACGGAAGCCTGGGCGATAATTGGCAGGGTCTTGTAATTTTTACATTAAACACAGAGATTTTTATCACATTCAGATTCATACACAACCAGTATTCCATAACTTTAGACATCAGCCTACTCCAAAGCAGAATTTAACATTTCTTGTATTATTTACCCTTTCACATATAGAACTGAGGGACTAAGGTTATGGGAGGGATTTTATTATGGAGGGCACATGCAATTACACTGACAATCAACAGACCAAAACAATTCAGATTTTAGAGCAATAAGACTGTTTTCTCCTCTACCACATACTGACAGTTTGGCTTTTCAAAGAGACTAGAGCTGCACCAGCATGATCACTCCTTAACAATTTCAGTGGACGCCACAATAAATTAAAAAAAAAAAAAAAAAAAAAAATTATGCACTCTCTAGTATCATACATATCATACAACTCTATGGAAAAGTAAGAGAGATTTGAGTAATGTAAACTCACAGAATATTCCTTTTAAATTGACAAGAACCTTCACTTGCTTTTTAGTTATCGAAATCAGATAGCTAAACAATCACAGTGGCCAGTCTGTTGTATGACACAAATGATGACAGGGATGATCTGTAGGACGACATTGTAGGAATTTGGAGTTCCACCATATCTGCAGCTGTACACAGTGGTAGTGATTCTGGGACAAAGTAGTTAGAAAACATTGAGCTTATATAACTAGAATGTTCATAACTAACTAAAATAAACAAGTAGTTAACAAAAGACTGTGACATTAGACTTAAGTTTTCCTGTAGTAATTACACCATTTTAGTCCATTTTTGTAATATTAATTTAGCTTTAGATGGTAAACTGATAAAGCAAACTGGGACAAAACATAAATAAATAAAAATAAAATTATCTAAAAAGAAGAGATGCTGTCCTTTGGGACTGATGTTTAAACAGTTGGAGTTACAAGGTGATCAGGTGGCAAGTACAACAGGCATTATACATAATAAGACTAAAGTCTGTCAGGTCCTGTGTTAGGCTTAAACATGTGTGGCTGTCCTCAGTAAAGGCAACAGGAGACTGAACAACATTTCCACTGTCAGCATTTCCACTTCACACCTGGAGAACCACACAGCAGTGCTAAACAAAAGCTAAAGTGTCGAGGCACGATAGGGTAGAGCAGTGTAGGCAATCGGGACATTTTAGAAAAGATGACAGATGAATGGCAGATTCGTTCTCTGTCTCACATCCATACACATACTGTGAATGAATGTGTGCATGCTACAATAACCATAGTGGGGAAAAACATGAATGAGCTGGGAATGAAAGTAATGAGATGAGCTTTTTTCAGAAAATAACTGCATAATATTGTCATTGGAGTTTGTACGAAGTGACATTTGAACTTGCCATTGGCCACAATTAAAAAAAAAAAAAAAAAANAAAAAAAAAAAAAAAAAAGTTATTTGCAAAGTTTAATATGAAATGACATATTTAAACACTTAGCAGATGACTATAGTTTGGACTTCTCTGGGAAGTGACTGTACATACATACATACATACATACCTCACATACAGATAGTTGATATGTATTTAAAAGGAAAGGCCTTTACAGTTTAAGAACCTTTTAAAGTCCCTTTATTTCTCATAGGAACAGCAGAGCCGCTAAGGATTTTTGGACCCCTGAAAAGTAATTCCAGGCCCCCCATCCAGCTGTTGAGCCACTGAATCATTTATGGTTTCCTCCCTCTTAATGCCTCTCCTGCACAGGCCTTTTGTCTTGTTATTAATATCATTCAATTGTGCACATCCATTGTGACCTTGAACACACTCACCCACAAACTCTTATTAGATCCAATTAATCGATCAACTGGTTCAATTTTTATGCCAGTGATGGTAAGGAGGTGGAAGATGAACAGGGATGCATTGCAGAGCTGCATTATTACAGAGCTGGTAAGTGTCTTTTTTCAAGTCACCACGTGATGTTCACTCCAAATATAAATAGGCTAGAAAAGGACTACCAACATCCTCATACAAAGTCTACAAAAAATAAAAATAAAACAAACAAAATCATCAACAAAACATGCCTGCATATTAAAAATGAAACTTAGAAATATCTCATTTTATTATCAGCATAGTATTGAAAGGGTTTTTTTTGTTTTTGTTTTTTTTTTTTTAAACTGGGCTATTGTTGGTGACCTTCATGCAGAACAGGATGGAGAACAGTTAAAGGGCACATGCGGATACAGAATAATTAGGACATTTTGCCATACAATAATAGAATGGAGCAGAAAAAGGATGAGACAAAATAATATTCCTTCATTAAAATGAAGATATGGTCTTAAATCATAAAACAGTAGTTCTAACATTGCACAAGTGCATTCTGCAGCCACAGATCAAAGGGTAAAAATGAAAAATGTCACGTGTGAGCCATTTTATGACGTTGCATAATGTCTACACTCGACAGGCCATGGTCTCTGGATGTGAGACAGACTGCTGAGAAACAATGACCCAACAGTTAAAGAGCTTGTGCCTTTTTCCACAGCAGCATACAGTATGTAACTAAAACGGGTTTGTTGCCTTTATAATATTTAAAGGAATATCAATAGGCTGGACAGAACAATTGAGATTTCTATAAGAACAAGGCTAAATCCTGCTTATTTACGGCAAGACTCCAAGTCAAGGCTGAGACCTACCACTTCCTTAATAAAACCGAGAAGTACACATAGAAAAAACAAAGTTTTTATCCCCCAGATCCCAAAATAAATTACAATAGTAACAACAATGATTACACTGTTAAACGAAAAGAAAAAATACAACTTTAAGATTATGTACATACTGTATCTACTGTATAAATACAACTGTTTCCTTTTTCCCTAGAAACAAATGACATATTAATTTGGCAAGATGTCCTTTGTTACAATAAGAAGGACATTTCGTCAACGAAGATATGAACACAGACAGTTCCTATGTTAGAAAATATATTGCTTCCTGGATATTTAGGATGAAGACTAGCCTTGAGACACAAACAACACAAAGAGAGGAAATTTGCTTTTTATGGTGGAAAGCTGCAATTAGTCAGATTGCAGTTTCAGTTTGTCTGTAAGAGACAGCCTGTTTCTCTGACTTCAACCAGGTTTGTTTACGTTGTAAACACTTTAACATGTAGCTGCCGGCTTCATGTGGATGATTTTTTGCCAAAAAAGCCTGTGTAAAGGCAGCTCCAGATGCTCATTTCCAGATCCCACAGACAGCAAAGATGTCTCCTCTTGTCTCCTCAGAAACAGGATGCTGAGATTATGTAAGACAGAATTTTCTCAACGGGACATGACTCAGTGTTTCAGATGGATTAATTAAATTTGCGCAACTCTTCACTTGATGATTGTCCAAAACAAACACATATGAAGTACAAAGCCAACTAAATGGAAGACAAAAAAGGAAAAAGAGGCCCTTCCATACCAACTGATAAATAAGAAACAAGATGAAGAAAGACACTTATGGACTTCACTTATGGATGGATTCATATTTCTTTTTGCAATTCCAAGTTCTTGATTTGTGAACATGTGTACAAGCTGGAAAGGTTCAATGTTAAGAGCAAAAAGGAGGGAAAGTGAAGCTGACAAAGTAGATGGACCCACAGCATCACTGAAGGTACAAGGAATCTGTGTGATGCACCATAAAGAGACATGAATGAACACTACGAAACCCCATGTCCCCAAATCTTCACAGCCCCAACAGCAACCCCCCCCCNCCCCCCCCCCCGTGTTTCAGCAGGGCAATCATTGCCAAAGACAACCCTGACAACGAAATCAGTCAGTTAATTCAAAAAGTACTACTACAGGCTCACTTTGAGCCAAAGTCCTTCTTGTTTTTCACTCCTTCATAGTCATAGTTTCAGGTACAGGGAGTCAGTTTTACTCTATACTTCAGTGGAGAAGAGGATGCTTTGTCGTTTGCTGTCGGGGGTGGGAATCGTCTCCAGCTGCAGGAAATACAGCAAGACTTGGACCTGTAAGGAAAGAAAAAGGAAGAACATTTTTTTTTTTTTTTTTTTTNTTTTTTTTTTTTTTTTTTTACAAATTTTAAATGTTTTTTAGTTAAAAGTTTATAAATTTCTAGCTAAAATCTAACCATACTTACAATACATTCACAGGGTGAAGCTGAAACTAAATGCTTATTACCTCCGCCAAGGAGGTTATGTGATCACCAGTGTTAGTTTGTCTGTTTGTTGGATCAAAAGTTACACATGGATTTGGATGAAATTTGGGGGACAGACAGACAGTGTTGACAGAAAGAAGCAATTGAATTTTGCAAGTGATCTGGATCCCAGATCTAGAAGAAATTTTTAGCCTATAAAATCAATGCTAATTGGCTGATTTCAATAAAATTTAGCATTGTGGCTTTTTTTTTTTTAACAAAAAGAAGATCTGCTTATATTGGGGGTTGTGTTGGCTTGGCAGAGGCATGTGGTCATGGAGTGCCTTCTTTTTTCATTAGCAATTTTACTATCTTTTGATAAAATGTGTATAAAATGCCCAAAATAAGTACAAATATTTAAGATACAGTACAACTGTCTAAAGAAATGTATTAAAACTGATCATGTTGTTGTATCAACTGTCAAAAAGGCCAAAACGTATGCAAATGACACAAAAAAGTAACATATTTTGCAAAGGAAAAGCAGCAAAAATATTTGGTGCACATTCTTGATTTTTGACTTAAACAGTTCATCGACGCTATCACTAAATAATTTTCTGTCACTTGATTAATTGATTAATTGTTTTAGCTCTAAAATATCATCTGGATCTCAGAAAGTCCCTCAGCTTCATTATTAATAGTGTGTCTTCTTCAGAGAGGCTTTACAAAAGTCAAAGAGAAAACAACACCAGAGAGGATGGGATGAAACAATGAGGCTCTTGGACCATCACCTGTGCCATAACTTCCAGGGACCAGCTGTCCCCCATGCTGATAGGCTGTGTAGGGTTAGTAGGGATCTTGCTGTCCTTCTCCGCAGGCCTCAGCAAGGTTGGCCCAAACACTGTTGCCAGGTTGTGCAGAGACATCTTGTTGACACACTCCTTCTCTGCCACCCTAGAAACAAACACAGAAAAGTGCATTAGCAGCACAGATAAAGGGCAACAATGCATGCAGATAATGTAATTGTGCAATGATGGAAAATTTGTGCGAGTCAGTGTATGAATCAGAGATGCCTAATGACATTTAATGAAATCTTAATTCATGTCACAGGGGATTTTCGAGATAGAAACGTGGGTTGCCCAATGACAAAACCTGCAGACAGGAATCATTCCCGGGGTATTGTGGGTACATCATATTCAGCTCTTCATGCCCTGCTTTTACTGATAATGCAGGTGAAGGCTTTCTAACAATTCAAGAAATATAAAATAGTGAATAATCAAGAGTTACCATCTGATAACTACACAGTTTTCCAATCTCCAGCCTGCTTTCTGCCATATTTACAGTGGAATCTATATTTGATAGTAACCTACTGTAACCTCTTAGATACTGAATTGAAATATGTATGCAATGCTAGTAAATGAACTACTTCATCTGCATCATATTACTTCTTATGTAATGAATGTACCTATTATTCACAATCACCACGGCAACCAGAAGACATTTTGCTGTTGAATGGCATCCATAAGATTAAATGCTGTTGCTAAAAAATGCCACAAAGTGAAATGGTACTATAGTTAACAGAATGTCATGTTCAGATGATATCAAACCCTCAGTTACAAGTCTGATTTATAACATCAGTGTTTATACAATTATAGAACGCCATAATGACCTACAATGACAAATTTAAGCACTACAAGTTATTGATGTATTTTTATCTATATAATTGTATGTTTTTGTGCATCTGCACACGTGCACCTACAGCATATGCATAAGTCAGCACTGTATGTTTTTTCTCTTCTAACTCTAACTCTTATTCTGTGCATATTCATGTATAATTTCTCGCATGAATGCATGTTTTTACTTGTTCCTACCTCTTCAGGTGGTCCAAAAGGAAAAGGAAAGTGACAAGGTTGGGTTCTGGCAATGACAGTAGCAAGTTCAACATACAGCTCTCTTTGGCGACACTGTCAGACAGAGCTGCAAAGAAGTAACAACAAAAATGACATGCTCGTTAATTAAATTCAAAGGATCAAACCTGTGATTTGGAATGTTTGCGCCCAACAAATACAACCCCTGTTTCCGCCAGTCATTTGGAAAATGGTTGGCAGTAACGGTCCATAGTTTCAAGCCTCTACAAGCTGATTTTTATAGTGTGCTGGAATGAACTGAAACGTGCTTGAAATAATCTATCACAGCGAACCAGATGCCATTATTGTTTTTTTTGTTGAAGTTACTCAATTTAACAAATCCAACACAGAAGGAAATGTATTTCTCTGCCAGGGAATATATTCCCAGGAGACAACTTCTTTTACTGATACTGACTGATCAGCTACATCTCTATGAATTAGTTTTTTGCTGTTTTACAAATTAACTGATCATAAGCCATTCATATGGAGTATTGACACATTCATGTATGGATAATGTCAATACTCCTGTGACTTACTGATGCCGCCTGCAAAATTAGGGTAGAGCTCATCAGTGAAGAGCGGTTCCGGCAGCTCTCTGAAGTACAGTTTCAGGGTCCCAGCGATGGCGTTCACGTCCATCTCACTCATCATCACTGACACATCTTTGTTATCTGTAGGGGAGAGGCAAGAACATTAAGATGGGAAGTTCTGCAATGACAGAAGAAGATAATTAGGAAAAAAAAAAACCAAGGCACAAGCAGGCAGTCGCCATGCTTATTGTCTTTCCATACGAGACAAACACACCCAATCCACACAGGGCACATTCACAGTTAGTACGTACAAGCATTAAATGCAAATGCGTTTTTAAAATCGAGTTAGTCCATAAATCTGGTCACTTCACCTCAGGCAAAATGTCTAATTTGAACAAACTCACACAAACCACAATGATCACCTGATCAATAGAGATACAAAGGTTAGAAAGATTTTCTTCAGTTCATCAGTAATTCCTCTCAGTTTTCTTTCCTAGAAAAGCATTGCAATGATATTATTATAATATGATAAGATAATCAATGTTTTTGGTACATGGAAAGAAAATATGAGCCATTTGTCTTTTTGTACACAACTAAATTTAGATTTACTTAGTTTCCATGAAGGGTAAAATGTCTCTAAAATCATTTGATGAAAAATAACACTTAGTTTTTAGAATTCTTTCGGGATATTCTTCATGTTTAGAATAATGTTAGAAATAAAAACTAGAGTTGGAGTTAACATGAAAAGATGGTAAAAGTGATTAGTGGATGATTTTAAAGGGAATATGTTCACAGTTACTGTACATATCTGGAACAGCTAACAGTTCAAGTTAAAATAAAATTTCTATTTCTGTTCAGCCAGTCTCCCATTCATGAATGTCTTCTTAAGTCTTTGTTTTGATTTGGGACAAAGTTTTTCTTGTTCAGAATTATGAAAATTCTTATCATGGTATAAAAAGAGGAAAGCACATTCCTAATTTAACTTCCTCCTAAGTATTTCTGTGAACAGCACAAATACATGAAGGTTGCTTGAAAACATTTCACAGCTAATCTGAAAGGCTTCTTCAGGTCTTCAGAACGGATGAACGGCAAAACATTTTCAAACTATTTTTTCCAGTCCAGTGACCCAATCTCAACCTTCTGGACATCTTCACCTGGATGACTGACATGAACCTTCACAGAGAGACATGAAGGTTTTGCTTACTGGTGTCAAAGGCGGTCTTCAGGGCCTGAATGTCAGTAGCCACTCCTGATACTCGGTAGATGCCGATCTCCTCCATGCCCCTCCTTTCAATCTCTTCTAAACACTGCCGGACAATATAGGGCACCTTGGAGCGTTCTCGCCTGGACACAAAACAACAAATGCGGAAACAACAGTGAGAAGAAAACTAAGCAACAAAAACATGGATTAGGTGATTAGGTTAAAACTATTGGCTAAATTAGGCTAAAAATATAGTTTATGATGGTGAAAAGATGATTGGTTAATGCTGCAGTTTACATTACTTTGATTACTATACACTTATTAATGGCTCTGGCTCTTTCCAAGTGTTTCATTTAATTTATTTTCTCTACACTGTTAATTAATACTTCTTCATAAACCTAATTGGCCCACTTGTTATCAATAATCCTCATTAATGTCAGTCATAACAACACTATTGGCCACAGACACACAACATGCTAAAGCTTCTACATGTTCTTTCCTCTTTTTATCGCAACCCTGAATCAAACACAAAACAGCTACATTGAAGGTAAAAAAAAAAAAAAAAAAAANAAAAAAAAAAAAAAAAAAATCAATCTAAATTTTATGAAACGCTCTGGAAAATGATCAGTAATAATATATAGTATGCATATAATTCATGTGTTAAACTTGCAAATCAACCTGTATGATCTGGATGAGGTTTTGGGGCTGATGAGAATTTAGAGAGAAGACAGGAAGTAAAAGGTAAAAGCTAGGTTAAGTAACTAGGCATATTTAACATACAAAATACAAGGATTATGTTGAAGCTGTAAACCGATAAGCATTGAACTTGAGATGACAGCCAGGCATGAAAGTAAAGGAGACTGAGTACTGAGCTCTGAGGACCCTCAGTGGAGATCTTTCTATGTTTATTTAATCTAAAATCAAACTCATTCAGGTCATCAGATCAATGAGGAGAGGCAGATTATTCCTCTGTCATCAGATGCTACAGTGTCAGGAAATTGATGCTTTTATTGATTGGTCAACTCACTTGGTCACTGTGGAGATCTTGATTCCAAACACACCCATGGGTTTCCGCGAGGGCATCCTCTTCAGGCTGAACTCTCGGCTGGTGAACTTCNCCAAACACACCCATGGGTTTCCGCGAGGGCATCCTCTTCAGGCTGAACTCTCGGCTGGTGAACTTCATGGACAATTTAACCTCAATCTGAGGTGAAAAAAGTGAGATGCTAAAATGAGATGCTGCTAAAACCTGAGATGACACAAAAGTAGAAAATGTAGTTTGATACAAGTATGACTAATATGATCCACTCACCCCATTCATTGGAATGACTGTTCTCTGCCAGTCCTTGCCTTGGAGGGTCTGAGGGTCAAGCTGAGTGATAGAGCACAAATACAAGGGCAACATTTGTTAGCCTTACACTTTCATACAGACATTTTATAGTGGATGGAAGATGTTCATTTTATTGTCTTTTTAATGCAGTATTAGATGGACAAGAATGTCACAGATCTGTCCTCTATCATGACACAATGTTTTTTTATTTTAAAGTATTATTCCTTTAATAAATTTGCAAAGCAGATATAATTAGTTTGGAGATGCTAAATTATCACCCAAAAACACAACACATTTGCAGATCAGATAGTCATGCCATCTAGAGCAATGAGAAATGGCTGCACATATACATACTACACAGAGAAAATATGTTATATCAAGCCCCATCTGGATGCATGTGAAGCCGGATCATGTTTCTCATAACTAAAACTGAATGTTTCACTGCTGAGAGAGGTCGTGGGGTTGAGCCATTTATCTAAAAAGAATTACATTCCACTAAAAATCAGCAAAGCCATAAGCACTCCTCAGACTTCCTGATAAAAGGTGTTAAAAATGCGGTGCTGTTGGCCAACAAATACAAGTTTATCTAGTCCAGCTTGTAGCAGTCAAAGCTTTGGAGAGGTCTGTGCTGTTTAACCACACAGAAATTTCCAGTAAATCACAGCTAGATAAACCCTGTTATGTGCTTCAATGGAACATGACGAACGAGCAGGGGCAGCTCACAATAAGAGGAAAGAGGCAACAGAATCATTTGCACGAACCCATTCAGAAGAAGCCAGACCTGAATGCACCAACGTACATTGCTAATTTGGAACACATACACACACACATGCGTGCACACAGATATAGGACTGAGGACTTCCTATGAAGCCAAGATTACTCTGAGGTGAACAGTAGCAAGAGAATTGAAGTAACAAATGCATAAGTCAACATCAAACATAAAGTCAGAGCATGTGAGGTTGAACTGAAGTACATGGATGTATCGATGAACAATGAGAGGAAAGAATGACAGAGAATTAACAGGTGTAAATATTTAACATGTTTAAATATTTTTACTGTATAAACGTGCTAACAGGCAGATATATGGTAAACCAGCTGGAAAGTTTAGCTAGCAGCCAGTCCAGCATGTACCCCACTATCCTATTTTGATCATGTCTCACTGGATAACAAAATGTGGGATTTACAGCTTGTCAGCAGGAGAAACAGCTCATTTCTCGCCCCAAATTCAGTAAAATCCCACTGAGTGAGTGTTTGCTTCGACTTCATCATCAGCCAAAGGCTGTTATGTCCAAGTGTTACAAACAAACAAACACTAGATGGAGCAGTGTGACAGTCGTTCCCACAAAACTGTTAAAGACACATGCTGCACAGAATGAATGCTGCCTTATGAATTGTGTGTTATACTACTGCATTTATTACATAAAATACACAGAAAATAATCCTCTTGGAATCCTGACGCTTGAAAACATCGAATTAACCATTTTATCGGCAACAAACTGAAACAGCCACCTGATCCTCAGCTATTATGCAGCTTTCAGACATCAGCATAAGATCAGGTGTGTTTGTGGTACCAAATGAAACAAATGTTCAGTATGTCCAAACACACATGTACACACACACACACACCTGGCCAGCTGTGGGTTGAAGGAGAAGGAGGGTTGTTGTTGTAGTGGGAGAGAACAAAATGACAATAACTCCATTTCTCGCTTTAGGATGTGGATCAAAGCACAGAGAGTAGCCTTTTAGTTGAAGTCTCTCGCTCTCTATATATACTGTAGCTTTGTCTTTCTATCTCCATTCTCTAAATCACTCTAGGATCTGGAGGTTGATGTTGTCTTGGCAACCAAATCACCAGATAGTTATCCTGGATAATGTCATGTGTATGTGTTCCACTGTTTTACGTGTGTCCTGGTTGTTTGTGGAATATTGAGGATTTTGATATTTTTACAGACGGAGCATATAATATTACTAATATAATTTCCACCAGTGCAGGATGGCTTTGCTGTTAATCAATACCTGTTGTAGATACTGGTATAGAATTTTAACAATCAAATCTCCCATACACATCTTACATCACTATGAATCTCAACTGGGGTAAGATGAACAAGGTAACACATGACCAGTTTTTTTTTTCTTTTTTTTTGATAAATTTAATTAAACCAACCAGCTTGTCCTTAACACAGCAGCGACTTATCTTAATTCTACAAAGAACTACCCATCCATTACACATTAAGATAATTAATCTAATAAGCCAATTGCCATATCATGTACAATCTAAGATAACTAGTGAGCAATAGTAATATGGATTTCATGCTTTGTGCCAGTGGTGACATAACCGCTATCAGTAATGAGTCGTGGAGGGTCTGCTAAGGGGGGGTGACGTCATGCCATACCGGGATCTGTCCTTTTCCCATGATGCGGTCTGTGCTCTCTCCATCCTCTTTGTTCTGCTTGCTCTTGTTATAGCTCTTCTCATAGCAGAGCAGCCTCAGGGTCTGAGAGCCCTCCAGCTCAATCTCAAACTCCTGAGGGGGAAAAAAAAGAAAAGGAAGAGTTGGATGCAGTAAAAGATGCAAAAAAAAAAAAGAAGTCAGTTTGGGCTACATAGTGATTGAAAAATGATGAGAGGAACAGAGAGAGGCAGAAATGAGAAAGAGAATGACAGATACTTAGATAATGAGAAACAGAGATTACACCCTAATAAAATGATAATATACACATCAACCACAACGCGTAGCTGACTAACATTCCCTTTAATTATGTAAGGAAGCACTCTGCATATGGTTTGCACATCATTCCGTGATCCCACCCCGTGTTGGTTCACTTAGCATTTGGACAGATGTGAATCAGCGGCAGCAGATACTCATTAGTTAATACTATTTCCGCTTTATTGAGCAAAACCTCAGAGTCTTTGGGGCCATGATGGAAAAAACTGTCCTGCAGATGAACCCACATACAGATTTTATCTCAAAGCTGTTTTGCTGCCCTCTGACAGCCAGCTGTGTCATTAATATGTACATGTTTGTGTGTGCATATGTTTGTCTACATGTATACTTATGTATGTTTGCAGGGGTTGCAGATGCTGCACATAGACTCCATGTTAGTCACCTTTTTATTACGGAGACGTGCACATTCAACTGATTAGAGAACCAGATGGAAGATCCATGACAGGCAGCAAAAAAGTACATGTATGTTCACAAAGTATTTACTGTATGTATATGTGAAACAGGCTTCTCCTTGAGTTTGAGAAGAGGCCAATTTTATTTTCAGGTCAAACTTAACCTTACACAGGTATTATATGGTCATGTAAACAGGTATTTCAGAATAGACTAATTCGTGACATCAATACTGACACAGGGGAACCTTTTCCAGCAGGTTACATACTACTGCAGTCTCCTACCTCATTCCATTTTGGTTCGGTGGTGTAGCGATACACTCTCGTCTTGGCTTTATTTGAAAAGAAGCCAAAGGAGTCCACCTCTAATGTGCAGTAGAGATCTGACAGAGAGGAGAGGATTGAAAACAAAGTTCTTGATGAATAGATTAGCCAGTTGGTCACAAAAAGTAAAGTTCATTATATCCATAATCTAATTAGGAATGGTCAATATCGTCATCATCATCATCATTATTATTATCAACCTTTATTTCATCTCAAAGGATGACTGAGGAAGAATTGAGGAGTGTTGACATATCAACAAAATTGCAGCACAAAGTTCACATGAAAGATATTCAACAAAGCAGTTTTAAAAAACCCAAACACACAATGATTATAAAAATATGAGTCACAAATACGCCTCGACAGGCCAAATGTAATTACTACATTTGGATCTTTAAAAAGCAGTTACAATCACAAAAAACCCCACAGATTCAACAGTTTTAGGAGAGGGAGAATTTTACAAAATAGGTCACATTCAGTTTATCAGGCTGCCTCAAAATTAGCCTACATATTTGTATAATGCAGCTCTATTCTAACATGTCGCCTAAGGGGATTGATCCACATTTTAAAATGTTTGTTCATACAAATGAAACAGTTGTTCAAGTTTCAATCTGTGGGAAGTCAAACTTTCTCACTAAGTGAAACCTCAACCTCCAAATGAATGGAAATGCCACAGGAAACATATCATTCCAAAGTTGCATTTCTTTCTTTTCATATAATAAAAACAGTAAGACATTGCTTTTGTGATGCTCTGTGTTCATGCTATATTTCCAAGTTCTCTGTTAAACACAACATTGTGTTTTAGCAGTTTTGTCTAATTAGCTGCATTTTCTGATGTCTGCATAGAGGTTAAAAGTCAGGGACTCACTCAAGCTCTGTTTGAGGCCAGAGGCGGAGTGGACGATTACATTCAGGAACCCGTACAGACCAGGGGATTCCTCCTCTGGAAAAACAGTCAACCAGAAGAAAAACAAAAGAGAGGATGGCTTAGACAAGCACGCACATGGCTGTTTGTGTTGAAGCATTGTCAGACATGGAAGGGAAGGATAAACGAGTGCTGGACCTCTGTGTACTTTTCCTTCTCAACATAGCCACATTATTAATCAGAATTACTTGTCAGGACCATTTCTTGACATTTTATGGTTTGCAGCCCAGCAGGCAATGACATGGATGCAGGAAAAGCATGAAAGCATGAAAGCATGACCACACAGCTATAAATAGAGCTCCAAACCATCTATAACCTCATACTGAAGCATTTCCAACGAATCCAGCACAGGACAGCATCAGAAGAACATTAGTTTCTTTCAGTTAAGAAAGTTGTGTTCTTAAAAGTTTGATGGGAAAAACTAAAAAAAGAAAAGAAAAAAAAAATTAGTACTGTACCTTCTTTATTGATACTAAGTGGAATGTGATGGACAGTCTGCAGCTTAACACAGGAGTTTGTCAACATTTGCAGCTCCATGGATGTCAAGGAGAAACTTTTAAAACCTTGAAGGAAGAGGATGAATTTACACTGTAAGGGCACATTTTATATGAAAATGTGTCTGGCTGAAATTGTGTTTTCTGGGACCACATAAGATGAACAGCTTCATTGATATTCACTGATACTTTACAGAAATAATGGTATCTATGAAGATACAAGATTTCTGCATCATTACATCTGAGATCCTTACATTTCTTCTGCTGTTCCTTGATAATCTCTTTCCACTCTGCACGTTCATAGTCTGATGAAATCAGGAAGCTGTAGCTCTGAAACACACAAAAAACATGGATGAACTTCATCTACAGTTACCCTGGAAAGAAACTGATGAGGACGAGGGAGAAAAAGGAAGACTGTACAATAAAAAGACAAAGTACTGTCAGCATGCAGTGGAATCTTTTATTTCTTCCTCTTCTCTTAGCATTTCTTAGTACAAATATTCAAATACTCAAATCTCTTAACAGATGTAAGATATCATACTGACACAAAAAAGTCTAAAGTGTATAAGTATGAAACCGATCACGGATAATAACGTTAAGGATGATCAGCATGGGAATATTGTTCTGGGAATAAAGTGGAGGAGGGCACCAAAGCAATGAAATGAAAAGAACAGATGAAATATAGAGAGGAGGAGCATGAAAGGGGCAGCCTGAGGAGGAGGATTGGGAAAAGGATGAGGAAGCAAAAGCGGATAAAGTTGAAAAACAGCGGATTGCTGACCTTGCCACTCTTGTTGTACACTCTGATCGCCATGCTTGGGGAGGTTAACAGCAGCAGAGACTCCTGTTCAGATAGTTTCTTCCTGAGTCGGTCAATGGCCTTTGAACCCTTGTTGGCTCTCTGAAATCACAGGCTTTTGGTTTGAGAGTTATAGAGTACATGTGTGTGTGTGACTAAAAAATATCGGTTTCCTTTGTTCCTATTTCTTGCCCCTGGGATGAGAAAAACACATCACCGATTTCTCATAACTCTAATTTCTGGAACAACATCTATAAATGTTAGTGTAGAGCATTCTTCAACGCTACCTTCTCTCTCTGCAGCTCACTGCGGAGGTGGGAGATCTTGACCTTCATGGCGTCCAGCTCTTCATCAGGGACCTGTGGGATGGTCAGCGGCTCGGCCTCCTCCGGGCCCTGGAAAGTCAGCTCGGACAGAGGGATGTACCACTTACTGTCATACTGCTGGCTTTTGCTACAATGGGAGGACAAGAAAGAGGAGGGAGGAAGAGAGACGGACAGGTGAGTAAAGGAAGAAGGAGGAGGGGGATTGAGAAGGATGGAATGAAGGGTGTGGAGGAAGAGGAAGTAAGATAAGAGAAAGATTCACTCCCGAGCATGAAGATTTGCGGTTCTTTTTCATGGAAAAGTTTGATGTCTGCATGTTAAATACCAGTCAGAATACAGTTTCTCACCCTCCGATCTGCTTCTTCAGTTTAGCACAAAGCAGCAGATCGGTGAAGAGGAAAACGTGCCGTAGCTTCCTGGCTCCCTCCACCAGCTCCACCATAAAACCATCCTTCAGCAGCTGACGGTTCTGAGGTAGCAACGACAGACGACAACAATGGTGGGTCATAAACACAAAGCCTCTGGTGTCAATAAGCTAACAGTTTGCAATTAGCTCAGTCTAAGGCAAGTAAAGACACATGTCAGTGTTGATGGAAACAGGCTTTTTTGCAGGTGGAAACCATTTAACAGTATATTCACCAAGGAAACTCAAACATGAAGGCTTTATCCTTCCTCCTCACCTGCTAAAAAGATAACGTGAAGGACACAAGACGAGGAACAGAGTGGTACATAGAGGCCATGTTGGAGAGAATACTAGGCAATACATTGTCAAAAATGAAAATCTGACTTTCCCAATGTTGAACTTTGAACTGTGCACAACCTGATTTATTTATATAGGCGTAATTACCCAATAGCTGGAAGAGAATTACATTAAAATCTTAAAATAGTGCCTTTTCTGTTCTTTTTGTAATAATGAGGTAGTGGAGAAAAAGAAAAGTGCTATTTGGAGCTCTGGGACTTTATGACTGATGTCAGACTATGTAATGAGATATGTAATACTGCCATCAGCCAAAAGGGGGCAGTAATGTCATTTTCCAAAAACAGAAAACACATTTACAAGTGTAGACATAAACAAAAATAGGCACTACAGACAAATCTTGCACAACTAGGCTTTCATCTCTTATATGCTTATGCATGGAAAACCTGAAATTCTATTTTTGAACAAAGCAGGGAAACTTAGATGATAGGGAATTTGTAAATATTCATTTTAGCTAATTTGTGCCCTTATTTTTATTTTATTTGTATCATTTTTTTTTGCATATATCAACATTTGTGTGATCAAATCCATTGAACCCTGAAAATAATGCGAGTTTTTTTTAAGCAACTACTTGATTCTAACTACTTAATCTCCAAGTTCCGAAAAGATTTCTCCTCTTCATCTTCAGTATTTTATTTGATTTCACAAGTTTATTTGTTGTAATTATCCTAACTTTTTTATTTCACTTACAAGGACATTTCGTAATATTAGTTTTATAAAGCTATAATGAACTAAGAAGAATGTAACCCAAGGTGAACTTCAAATGAAAACTTAACCTGGGCCCCTGCGTCTCGGTTTCATGCAATAACAGACACCCCCACCGTACTTGCTTCAAGTCACCCCAGGGGCCACACATAGCAGCCCCCCCACCCACCCACCCACCCAGTCAACCTCGCAATGCCCTGGCAGCAAGGCCACAAAGCATGACATCAGAGTCGGTCACAGCCAATCATATCCCTCTCCTCATCTTGCTATTCTCCCCCCTCCTCCTCCTTTCTTCCGCTCCTCCCCTCAATCATGAACACACAGTTGCTGTCACAGCCAGAAAATGCTCAAGGTGAGCTGAGAGAGAGAGGTTTAGGCCCTCACACACACACACAACCCCCCCTCCCCACACACACACACACACTTACACATCTTCTAGAGAAAGTGGAGGAGCTGAATCACTTAGTGTTTATTCTTTTGTGTGAGTGTGTGACAAACAGGATGAGAGAGAGAGGGAAGGAGAGAGAGAGAGAGAGAGAGGAAAAACCCTGATGGAAGATATGTATATGTAATACTGCAGCTATTTACTGTAAATACTAAACAACGTAACACGTCACCAAACCACCTCCACTCACTACAGTAATGGTTGTTAAGCTGTGCATACTGTACATGCACACACACTTACACACCTACACACACTACACAAACAGCACATCCTACAGCATATTAAAACCGTGTTCTGATCCCCTGAATAAGGATATGATAAAAATCAAATTGCTAATGGTGGATATAATTATTCTTACTAGCTGGATAATGAAGGCCGCCGTGATGATGGCCTGTGACAGATGATTTGATTTCTACTCGTCTATCTGCTCGGAGTGGAAGAGTAACAGGGATGTTTCATTTGCCAGTTCACACATGAAAAAGAAAAGTAAAAAGCTGAGAAATTCAGACTCATTACCTCCTCTTCCTGCAGTCCAGATTTACTCCTCTGACCCAATTTGTGTTATGACATAGACTGAGAGTCACGGTTTAAAAGTGCTCATTTTAACCAGCTTCTTCTAAGCGGTGTGCATGCACCATCTACCTACTTTGATGCCATGGAAATGACATATTATTAAAAACATTCTACATGGAATAAAATCCCTAGAGGATATTTTCTATTGCAACTAGAACGCAAAATAAGACTCTGTGTTGACTTGGTTCTGTCACTCTACACACAGCCATATCAGGCTATATTTAGAACATGTACTGTAGTTTGAATGAACATGAGTCATACCGCTGCTCTTAGTTGTGGCTTATAACTCAAATATAACACTGAGCTACAGCGGACAGAAAATGAATTCACCCCCATTTAACAATTTTGACATTTTTTTAACCTAAAGCCTAGAATTAAAATGCAACAAATGCATATTTTTCCTACTAATCTGTACCAAATACTTAAGTTTCAAAACAAAAAAGTAGTTCTAAAATGTTTCTTGCATTAATTAAAAATAAACAACTTCAGTATTTAGGTTAAACAAGCGTGCACCCCTTTTAATAGTATCACAAATGGTCTCAGGAATAACCTCCTGCCTTCAAATTGCCACTTAATTGTCCAACAGCTGTTTGGAATCACTCCAATTAACTTGAGAACTTAAAGGACCATACCAACCGTTTTGCATGTTTAAGCCTAATATATCCAATTTTCATACATGTAATTTTACTAACAATCATTTCCCAAAACATACTACTGGAACGGTGAATTCAATTTTTTTTTTTTCCTACCTTCCAGACCGCCACTGGTTTCAGTTTATTCTGGTACGCTGTTAAAGTCAACTTGTTGATACATGAAACGTTCTTGGGATAGGCAATCCATTATTGCAAACAAGATGGTATTCAGGTTTTTTTTTCGAAGTTATGTAATTTTAGCATTTAAATGCAATAAAAAGTGCGGAGTGAATGTATGTCTCCACCGCAGAATATAGTTCCAAAATAAGACTTGTGTTTATTGAAAAATTTAAAAGATGGTGGCATCATAAGGCTGCTTAACATCGATTTTTAAGGTGGGTGTATCGCTTGAATATTTGATTCTGAAAGATTACGAGATTTTGCAAAATATTAGAAAAGCTGAAATAAGGTTTTATCCTTTTGGAAATGGTTGTCAGTAATGTAACATGTATGGAAATTGAATATATTTGGCTCAAACATGCAAAATGGCAGTAAGGTCCTTTAAGTAAAAGCAGCCGTCTGCTGTGGTTCTTCAGATTCTAAGTGAAGACAACCACAAAGTCAGCAACACAGGTTCCAAAGACCTTCCAAAACAAGTCCGTGACAAAGTTGTGGAAGGACACACATCATGTGAGGGATATAAAAAGATTTACAGGGCTTTTTTGGATTTGGAGTCCTGTATGTTTTGGCAAACTTCAGTCGGGACTCCAGATGTACCTTTTACAGAAAGGGCTTTCTTACAAGCCAGCAATAAAGTAAGACAGGCCAATCACAAACCAGACCCAAACATTAATTTGCATATTGAGACTGTCATTAAAAATCCTTAACAAGGATTTACACTCAAATTATTCAGGGTGGATGAATATTCTCTTTTAAAAGCAGAAGCTGAACAGAAAAAGTTTAAAAATTATGCCCACACTACTAATCGAGATAATCTCATGAGCTTCACTCATTTAACATCACTTGCTGAATGCCTGTAGTCATTTTTTCCCTCATATAATTAAGGCTCATTGTTTCATCTTTACATACAGACAAATCACGCACAAATACTCCAGTTGAGGCTCATTCCTAAAAGAGTAATCTGATGAATTTTAAAATGTGCTTACGCTGCTGCTTTCCTGTCTTACAGGGGGAAAGACATCCTTACAAACAAGCTGTCTCAGCGCATCAGATGACATTTTCATAACTCTGAAAGCCACTAGGAGAAATGTGACTTTCTCTAGTTCTCATAATAGCTGACCGGAATATCATGGAAAGAGAGCGAGCATGCTGACAGCACAGAACAACGATTAAATATTGACCATCGCCTGTAAGAGCCTCGCTGAGTACATGTGCACGGGTAATCGCAAGAATTTACAAAAGATCTATGTTTATATTTAGAATTCATGCTTGGAGGGGCATCTCGGCTGTTCACGCGCATCACCTTAGAGGGGTGTGTGCTATGTGTGCACGGTTAGTGTGCACGGTCACTGTGCACATGCAAATTCAGATTGTGCAATATGTCTGTTTTGTTGGTTTGGATGTGTAAAACAATGTGTGCATGTTTGTGTAGAGGTAGAGACAGATTACAGTGGTTCATATGTATGTGTTGCATTTCTACAAGAAACACGCACACACTTATACACACATCAGGAGCATATCTCTCCCAAAGGCAAAAACAAAGCAGAGCGAGGACGTGAATTCAGTTTCAGGCAGCGCCATCATTTGCATTTTAATTAAGTTGATTCTGTTTGTCCCCCCCATCTGGCCGGGTGAGGGCCCCTGGGGGGCCACTTGTGCTGCTCTGCTCCTGCATGCCTACAGGTTACTTGCAACTGTGCAGTCATGGAAGGCAAGAATGAGGGTTCAGCACTTCCTCATTCCTCTACAGCATGTTTAAATGATAGATTTTAAATTGGCAGTGTCATCTTCTATTATTTGTACAATTTGATCTTTACCTCTCCTATTTGTCTTACATTGTATAAATCAAAGGACAATGACAGACTGGGCCAGGACTCAATGGGTTTGTCTTTATAGATTCATACTGTGAAACCAAGCATTGCTAAATAAATTTATTTCAAATCCTTTCGGAGATGCAAAAGCTGCCAAGATACGAACTATGTCAGGCATTTCTTACATTTTCATATGGTGTTTTGTAACTGTATATAAAAGGAAAAAAATAAGGGTGAAAAGTTTAAGAGGTACAATCACAAATTCAGCATCCGAAGGGTGGGTGACACTGACATGATTTGGCCTGGTATGTGTAACTGCTTGATCATTAAATGTAATTTTGATCAGATGTAAAAAAAAAAAAAAAAATCAAAAATACCTTCTCAATGTGAAATATTTCAAGTAGTACCAAATATAATCAGCATTGGCCAAGTGAGAACCAATCGTCTATTTCTCAGTTCTTCAGCAATCAGTCTTTTGATGACAGGCATACTAGCAGCTCTGTTTTAGAAATGCACAAAAAAACCTCAGGCATATTTATACTCGCTCTATGGTAAGGTACCATATAATGAGCCTCATCCATTTCCATGTGCTTCTTTCATGCATCTGTCATAAATATTTGATGACTGGTCTGGAGGTCTGGGCGGACTGGGATGGAGCTGGGGCCAATGGGAATAAGAGAGGAGGTGGAGCAGGCAAGTGTGTGTGTGTGTGTGTGTGTGTGTGTGTTTGTTGTGTTTCTATCTGGTTGTATGGTTGTCTGNAGTGTGTGTGTGTGTGTGTGTGTGTGTGTGTTTGTTGTGTTTCTATCTGGTTGTATGGTTGTCTGTTCAAAGACAAACATGAGCCAGAGAAAGAGGGAGAGCAACTGCACAAAGAGTAAGAATAATGTGTGTATGTACAATATATATTTGTGTGTATGGCAAGGGTGTGGTAATGGCCCCCTGTGAGCAGAGGGAGGAGCTGGTTCAGACTTTTTTTTTTTTTTTNTTTTTTTTTTTTTTGTTCCCTCCCACCTTCTTTATATGAATAATTAAGATGGAATCTGCCAGTCAGAGCGCATCAGTGGCTCATTACAAGACATTATGTACAGCACTGTCACGCAAGCTATCAATCAAGAGACGTCCATTCATGTGAGACAAGTCGTCTCTGGGGATGAGAGGGACAGTGGGGGGTAGGGTGTCAGCAAACCTGTGTGTGTGTGTGTCGTCAGGGGTGATGGAGGGATGGCAAACCACCAGAGAGAAAAAGAGAGCAAACAGGGTATCTAGGCAATCCCGTTATTACCATATAAGGTCATGGTTTCTGCTGGGGGCTGCAGACTGGTGGCCTGATACATTCATTTAGCGGTGACATCAAGGCCTTTTAGAGGGCGGGGTCATGATCATACTGCTTGGCACAGTAACTACACCAGAACTAGACAGCGTGAAAGCAAGAAAAACGACTTCATTATATTCTTGGAAGTAGTACAAAGTTACTGAATTGAGTTTTTATTTGAGTCAGATTAGTTTTATTTAGCTTTTCATGACAGCTAATTTTTACAAGCTGTTTAGTCGTCATTGATTTTTACTTGTCATCGACTTGTTGCCTAGTTGTCATTGAGCTATTTTTATTTTAGAAAAGTGGCTGCTGATCTGTGGCCTTTAAGTGGTTTAAATAATCGATTAGGACTTGACGAGTATAGCCATCTAGTTGAATAGTTGGCTAGTTTGTTAAGCCCTTCCTCACACACACACACTTCTTACCTCTCCCTTCTTGACAGTCACAGACTGGCGTCGTGGTGTGGTCTCCTCATTGATGCTGGACAGGAAGTTTTGGGAGATCCGTAAGGCATCCTGCAGCAGCGGGTGGTCTGGGTGGACGGAGGGTGTGTGTTTGAGCAAGTCCTAAAGCAGGATGAGGAGATTTTAACTCCAAATGCCAGCAGACACACTGTACAATTATCTGGGTACATTCATTTACATAAACACGCAGATTACAAAAAAGTAAATGTTCTAGCATTAAAGATATAGTTTAAATGCATGTTCCTCTTTTTTATATATTTGTTTTGCTTATTATGTGCAAACACAAAAGTGTAAACAATTTAAAATAAAGTAAATGTTATTATTAATATTGAGAAATGAAAAATCTAGGGGGTTTTTCCCATCATTTCTTGACTTCTAGGTATATTTTGAATACTTACATGAAGCACCAGTGTGCTGCGTGTCACTCTGTCGACTGGTTTATACAGCAAAGCTGCGAGAAAACAATGAGAAAATCAAAAACAAAATGGCTTTTATGACTGAATTACTGTAAATATTGAGCTTGAAAGCACATCTAAATAACTTTGCACATTTTTACAATTAAAAAACAAAATCAAAATTCAATTTATGGCAAATCCATTGCGAAGCAGGTTACAATGTTTCCCCAGAAAATATGGAAAAACTACTTTGAAAAAATGGGATTATGTCCAAGTTTTTCTACAATAAAAGGATTTATTGCATTAACCACAAGGATGCCGTTTTGAACAAATTATTATGGGTGACTTTTTGTGTGGCTGGTTTTAAGAGCCAGTAAAATAAATGCACAATCGGACATTATCTAATTATTGTTCTGAGGTTCCAATGAAACACATGATGTGGCGAGTTACCTTCCAGAGAGTTCTTGGCTGTCTGGTCTTTACCGTCCTTGGGGCTCCTCACTTTTAGGTTCTGCATGGAGAGAGAAGTTGGGTTCAAGTGGAAAAGCAGTTCAAAAACAGTTCAGTGCGGTTAAGTGGTGTGAACACATGTTAATATTATCATGTTTTCTGCAGCTCTAGCTGAGGTCATCCACTCCCAAAGTAATTATGCCATCCTCAGCAGTCTTTTTTCCCCGCCATCTTGCTCAGATGGCTCACAGTCATGCGTCATTACTTAGACCATTAACAACTCTGGATGATGAATTTCTCGTCCTGCATGCAGACACCAGCCTCAGTGCTAACTAGCAGTTTCATATAAGATATGTAAGAAGATATATCAGAGCCTGCCAAATGCTGATAAAATAACAAAACAAAGTTAACACTGATTATTTAAATCCTTAATAAATTATACTGATGTACCCTCCTATCTTCATATATACTGCTGTTTTTTTTTTTTTTTTTTTTTTTTTTTTAAAGGCTGAACCCAATTGGTGGTTGATGGACCAACAAAACAATCCCCAAATACTCAAAGAGATTAAAAATTCTGCTTAAACATAACCAAGTCTCTGTCATCTCAGAAAAGGCTGATTACAACACTTCTGGACAAGTAGACTGGTTTGTTTTATTAGCCTACAAAAAAACCCTCCAAAATAAGATTTAGGACATGACAATAAATTCTTTTGAATCTAGTTCACTTTTGATAAAAGTAAGTGTTCTGAGATTCCCCGGGCTGTTTGAAACCTGGTTTATGCTGTCTGGGCTCATCCGTTTGTAGGTAACACACATACAGATACACATGCACATACACATGCACTTTTCTTGCTCAGAATAAAAACAGGCTGAGGGCAGAAAACACTAACGAACCCTGTATCATTTTTCTTTTTTCTTTTTTTTGTCTAATAACTACACAGCTCCCAGTCATACACAGGTAAGAAATACACACACACACACACACACACACACAATTTTAGCCTCTGGCTGCGTTTGTACAGAAATATTCAGTAGAACACTGAAATTCAAAAGGAGTAAAATGATAAAAAGCTGCTTGGGTGAATAATGGAAGAAGGTTTTGCAAGTATATTAGAACCAAAACTGTTAAGCAGACACATAGTGAACTCTTTTATAGGAATCTACTGGGAAAAACACCTCTCTGAAACTGTTCTGTCATTTTTTTGTGGCTGTGTTTCTCTTATAAATGGTCCAGCTGCAGCAGGAAGTACAGATGCTGTACAGGGACAACTATTCAAATTATCACCATACTGGAATAATTATAGTAATCACATCCTTCACTAATGCATTGTCAAGAAGAAGAAGAGACCTGATCTACAACATTGCTTGGTGACTTTCGGTATGTCAGTAGGGAGAGCATACTCTTCTGACGTCATCCTTTCAATCAATGATTAGCTCATCAAAGAATCAGATTCTGGAACTGAAATTCGATAACTGATGACTCTCCTCAGCTTTAACACTGATGCATGGTATGAAATTTAGAAAAAGCGAGGCTACTATTAGTGCTGAAACAATCAACTAATCAATTAGATTCACAGAAAATTAACCAGTAACAGCTTGAATGATGGAGGAACTGTCTTTGTTATTTATATGGTTAAAAATGCAATGTATTTGCTGATTCAACAATCTCAAATGTGAGAATCTGCAGCTTTTCTCTGACTCACATTATGGTTTTTCAGACAAAACAGGCAATTTGCAGAAGTCATTTGAGACTCTGGGACTTTGAGAAGGGCATTTCTCACACATTTTTGACATTTTATATATTGAATGATTCATCAGTTACTCTTAAAAAATACTGATGGTCAATCAATACTCTAGGAGAGTCTGCAGTAGTATGAGATCATCAGTCACATGATCATCTAGTTGAATACACAATTCAAAATAACTTTCTTTTATACTAATTAGATTATTTCTCAATAAACCAAAGAACAATGGATTTCTCAAGTAGTGCAAATTGAGAAAACAGTGTTCTGGTGCATAGGGGGTTAAATGTCTGACTAACTGATCGTGCACGCTGGGAAAATGATCCCATAACGGAGAGATCGCAGCTTCAGTCCCTGCTGCAGCTTTGTCCTTGAGACAGAAAATGAACCCTTAACCGCTCGCTTTTGTCAATCTGCATGAGCGATCGAGCTTTCTAGCTGAAATGCAAGAAGCAAGTGCAAATGCAAGCAGCTTTCTCTTCTGGAGAGTTACACTGCTGATATTCTAGCCTCTTGCTTACTGTGGAAGTCTATACAGCGCACTTATCATCTATTCCCCCCATTACTATGCCTACCTACTGCACTGTATATGGAATTCCAATGCTTTGTAATAAATGTAAATTATTAAGGATACTGTAATATAAATGCTACAGATCAAAAAAATCCTGATCACTGTAAAGAAAACATCCTATTTTTCTACGTTACTCCAAAGAGATGATGTAGCAACACAAGAGCAGCTCATTGTTAAATGGAATTTGTGCAGCGGTGACATGATTAAGTCTGTGGGAGGTGTTGGTGTTGGTGGTTCTGGTTATAAATGCTCCTGTCTGTCCCGACTCGATTTCCCATCATTCTATGCCTAAAACAGGAAATGAGTCATTCTGTTTACTATAACACTCATGGGACCGACCACTTGTTGCCAACAAATAGAGCTCAAACCTCACCTTCTTATTCTCTGTACACTCTCTTACCAAATATTGCAATATTATATAACATTACTCAATACAGATACAAGAGAGGGCAATGTACTCAAAAATAAGAGGTTGGGATTATGTTAACCCCTAATTCTTTTCTCTTCTGACACCGATTTGTTCATTATCCTCTCTTTTACTTTTAGCTTTGAGTTCAACAGTCATTATATTCCCGGTCAGTGTTTTTCCCTTGCTGACTTACCTCAGCGATTTCACCAAACTGTGTGTTAGCCTGGCAGCACTTCTCCGCCGTCTCCACAGCCAGCTCGTAGTTGTCCACAAAGGCTCGGTAAACTCCCAGCTGGCTCGCCTGATGGACAGCAAAAGAAAGAGAAACAGAAGAGGAATGTTAAATGCATAAATGACATATCAGAGGTATGTCGATAAAGAGATTATTCAGCCTTTGGGTATGAACGATTGTCTTTATTTCCCGAGTCATTTTTAATTTCTCGGTAAAAGCTGTCTTCTTTTTTTTATATTTAGACCACATGTTGTGGCTCTATTATATGTTTTTGCTATATGAATTGTGTGGTTTAAATTAGTATTAACATGTGATGAAGATGATGTTAAGTTGTTTCTGGCACTTGATAAATGCTCACATAAAAGTATTTATCACAACAAACTGGGGGAAAAAAAAGCAGTTTCTCCTGGGACTATATTCCCTGGCGGAGACATACATTTTCTTCTGTGTAGCTCCATGTTGGTTAACTAAGTAACCTTGACAAAAGAATAAGAATGATGTTTGGTTTGCTGTGAGGGATTACCTATTTCAAGCACATTTCAAGATTTTAATAGCATACTACAGGGATACTCAAATAATTTTGGCCGATTTTGCAAAATGAATGGGAGCTGGGGGCCTGTGAGAAAGTAGTCCCAAGTCCTAGAAAATCCTGGTCCTAGAAATTAGTCCTCCTTAGTCCCCCCATCTTGAAGCTGCAGGTTAAGTTTGTTGGAATCAACCATGGAATCTTGGTCTTGCAAAAACTTGAGAACAAAGATGATCTTTTCTGTTCTTGTTGTGCTACAGGCAGGAAAAGTTGAATGAATGTTAGCATGTTTTGTCTCATAGTGACACTTTGTTGTTTGGCTGATTAAACTCAGCAATTTAGGATTAGCATGAGATGCTAATATAAATGCATTCAGTCCATTTGTGTTGAATTGACTGTTTTTTTCTCAATCGACTTTTCTCTTTTCTTGCTAGAAGTACTTATTTTTGTTTGCACGTGGTCAGGTGTTTATGACAAGGTGCGTCTGGCATTGCTAGCTTGTTTTCGTGGATAAAACTTGTGAGGTGCGGAGACACAAATGTGTATCCAAAACAATCGTGTGATCATTTCCCATCATACTGTGTTCTCCAACTTTATGCAAATAATGTCTATTAATTCCCACGTAAAATATTTTTTCTAACTCCATAACATTCTTAAATAGTGTTTATTTACTCATATTTCATTTGGGATTTACATTACTTTTTTTGGGGGGGGGGCACCATTATTATGATGGAGGGCCGGATTTGGCCCTGAGGCCGGACTTTGAGTATGTAGGGCACACTGGAATGAATGGAAATCAATGGCAGTCTAGTATATTTTGGAAAAAGATTGGAATTAATGTAATATGTATGTGGGTTGTATTTATTGGACTCAAACATGCAAAATCACCGGTATGCTCCTTTAAAGCATGTTCTGAAAAAGGTTGAAATGTTTGAGATCCTTCTAAACATTTCTGATCTGAAACGCAGAAGATCCGGTGCAGTCACGGTGTCTCAGACTGCATGACTGACACACCGTCGAATGAATGAGCCAACAAACGAAAGACGACAGCGTGTAACCACAGTGCTCCTTGCCGCCAGGCTGTTGCCATAGCAGCCAGGGAGACCTGCACTGTGCTGGGGTGAGTAATTAATGATCGGTGTAACGGAGGCTATGAAAGCACGTTTAGGAGGCTGGATGGTTGAATAAAACTCCACCAAACGCTGCCTGCCAGCGCTGCTATCCATCTCCACAGCGAACAAAAGAACAATCAATTCTTCTGAACAAAAGCCAAGGAAGGAGAGAGTACAGTGGAGAATGCTTTGTGTGCCCTCACACAGGCACACACACACACACACACACACACACACAGACACACACTTCTAAAAAGAATACTATACCTAAGTGCCTTTTACCTAACTACAGATCAATGAATATCTGCCATTTGAATATTCATTATGTATTGTATGTGAAAGGCATATGACGATGACATCATGAAGGCATTTTCTTTTCTTTCTCTTCAAGTAACAACAAAGTCAGTCAACCAATCACATCCAATTTTAGGCATGACCCTGACTTTCCTAACATGACCTGATCCTTGCTGTCATAGTGGGTGTAAGAATCAATTCTGGCTAGAATGTGCAGTCACACACAACACACATACATCCAAAGTCTGAACTTAAGAGTCACATCATTGCCTTTGCTAAACGATTACCCTCATTTACTCTCGTGTGTGAATACTGGCTCTTTCAAATTTGGCTGTATCATGCTTTTGAATGAAACCCTTCATATAAACGTGGAGATAATTCACATGGAGATTGGCATATAAGCAGGTAAACATCACACATTTGCACACCGGGATGAAGGAAAGTGAAGAAAGTGAAGGAGTAAGGCAATTTTCACAGTCCTGCAATCCTGCGTCCTGCCCTGGGCCACACAATCTGCACCACAGCGGAGGCCATTCAGAGCATGACAGTTTCACTGTGGAGAGAACAGAGAGCCGAACGTCTGCCAGATGCATCCACAGAGCCACAAACAACACTGTGAAGGCTTACTGTACAACAACATCAACAATATCATGGTAGAAAATGGCTTTGGGTGATGAAAGGAAATGCTTTGGTGTTTGGATTACTCAGTTTGGGATTTGTCCTGTGTGGGTATGCGTGGATCCCCAGCGGAAAACAACATTAAGGACACAGGTTTGTGACAGACTGCAGCCGCTGTAGAAGAAAGCCGACTTCAACGTTTGGTTTGCAAAGGAGTTATAAAGGAATGCAATATTTTCCTTATAAGAGGGAATATGAACAGAGATTTAAACTTAGAAAGAAAATTAAGATTTTGCATAATTTAGCAACCACACGACCTATTTCTGCCTTAAAATTCATTCTAAACTGATCTCAGTGGATAGTTGAGGTGCAATTTGACAATGTTTCCAGAAAAGGCTTATTAACATCAGAACAAGACAAGACAAAACTTGTCATATACATGTCATATACTTGTCATACACTGCCCTAAAGAGAAAGAAGTAGCAAGAATAAACAATGTTTTTCTGGGTCTATTTTCATAAGTGTTAAAGATGCATCAAAACAACTGCATGCTACCAAATCAGCATCATCTCGGCTGAACATCAGTGGCTGCTGCATGTTTCTCGACCTATATGTTATTGTACAGCATTCATTAAGGTACTCCCTATCCAAGCATGTATTATCAGTCTACCAAATTGCTTCAATTTATAGTTTATCGTGTGATAAATATGGCTGATTTTTTTCATTACAATTGAAGAAAGAGACAAATTATTGAAAAACACCCCACCTCACAATGTTAATAAATCATTAATAAAATTTCTGGAATCCAACCCTGGACTTGGATCAACACCAAAATTTAATGGGTCCTTCCCTGGGCCGCACCTCACCCTTCCACCAAGCTTCATCACATGGGTGAAAACAAAACCCAGGAACTGCCCTGTGGAAGGTGCATTTGGGTTTGTGATGTTTCATATGTTGCTTCGTTGCTGACTCAGTTGCTTCCAAAGTAACATTGAGCTGCATTTATTCCCTATCTCAGTTTAAGTTACCCGCAGTGATGAAGGTGCAGTGTGGGTCATTTAACTGTGGGTCAAATACAACCTTTACTTTGCTGCCGTGTATGAAGTGTGTTTGCATGTGGAAGAACAGAGGCATGTGAGTGTGATTTAGCCCTATTTTCACAGTTCAAACACTTCAGTCTGACGCTCATGCTTATGAGCTGTCACAGATGCTTTACTTTTCCCTCTTCTCTCTCTCTTGTTCTGGTGTTTTATGCTTCCTAAGCCCATCTGCTCCCCACACAGATTTCATCGTCACCATGAGACAGCTCTATCAGAGCAGCGGCAGCCTAAATCTACTTTCCTACCCTGTGCATTTTGTATCCTCTCTCCTCTTTTCTCTCCTCATTTCATTCTCCCTCCCTTCCCGTGCCTCCATCGTCTTCTATACTCTCATCTAATCTTTTCCCCCTCCCTCTCCACCTCCAAACGGAATGGCTGTCATGTAGCATTTTCCCCTTTTTTTCTGCAAGCTCGGCGTCTTCTCCTCCTGACTCTTATTAACTCCTGTCTGGAAGGCAGGAGGGAACAGGGCAGGAACTGTGTGTGTGAGTGCAATAGCGTTTGAGTAGAAACATGTATGTCTGTACATGCTGGGGAGGAAGAGGGACAAAGGGACCCAGAGCTGAGATTCTTGAGGTTGGCAAGCATATGCTGACAAAAAAAACAAAAACAAAAAAAAAAACAATTCAGGAGAGAAATTAACCATTTATTAATGAAATTATTTGATAAAAATCTGTATTTTTGCCATGAACCTCTGACAGTAAAATTAAATAGTAATATTTTAGCTGCAAGGGAGGGAAAGAGAGGGAGTGAGCTCCTATTTATAGCAGCTTCTTCAAGACACAAAGAACACATTGCAGTGATGGCCTCAGCTGCCTGAAGCAGAAAGGCGGCATTGTAAAATACGCCTGAATCTCTCTCTCTCTCTTTCTGTGTGTGTGTGTGTGTGTGTGCGCGCACGTATGTCTGTGTTTGTGAATGCATAAATCTCCTCGTGCATAACATCTGAGAGACAGGGGGAACGAGAGAGAAGCCAGTAGAAGAAGAGCAGTATTTCGGAGGGAATTAACAAATGACTTATTATGGGTTAATTGACCCATTGTGAAAAGGGTAATTTAGTGTAAATTTGGCCCTGACATCCTTGGCAGAAGCTAGTAGATGACAGAAAGAGAGGAAGAGGCTATTGAGAGAGGGATAAGGAGAGGAAAACAGGAAGAAAGAATGTTTCCGATTCCATTTGTCTATACTGAGGGACGCCATTAAGATGATGAAGAGGATCAGTGCAAAAATCAAATCTACATTTATTTTATTGGTTTATTGAATTATGGAGACTGATTCTCCATCTGAGAACCAATAAGAAAAGGCATCACCGTGAATAACAGCGCAACGTGGCTGTAAGTACCATGAATGTCTTTCCTAATAAAATCATTGCACAGCTTTTCTCTGTCCCACGTTGTCACTTCGATTAAGGGTAATGTCAGACTGTTGAACCAAGGGGCTTTTCTGCTGTTATGGTTACACACAACAACCCCAACACCTCCCGAACCCTTCTTGCACTTACGCACATCTTAAATACAACCCAGTCTCACCAGTTTCTGGAAGAGGTCCCCAACTCGCTGGTGGTGGCTCCACTGCTGGACACGGGGCAGCAAGCCGTCATAGAACTCCTTGTGGATTTCGTAGAGCTCAGGCACTTTGAAGAAGATGGTTTCTATCTGGGAGACAGTCAGCACAGGCTGGGACGTCGTAGCTGCAGCCTTCAGAGGCTTCATGGGCTATAAAAGGAACAGACAGTGGAGATGACAGGTGTAAAAGGTGCAATATGTGCACTGCAGCGCTTCTTTCTATGGAGCCGTGAGAGTACTTATAGGTAAAATTGATAGGAAAAAGTTTGGATCTTATTTCCTATGGATACATGAATTTAGTCATATTTGTTTTTTATGGATAAGCTGTAAAACAAGCTCCAGCAGCCTAGACATGAAACTGTGCAGTATGAGATTCACCAGTGGTGCAAACACAACGTGACTCAGCTTTGACTCAAGTAAAATTTGCTGACTTAAGACTCGACTTGGAAAAATCAAAAAAGACTTGCAATTCAAATTTGACACCAATGACTTATGCTTCACTTGGACTTCTGACTTGGAAAGACATAATACCATCCCCAACCCAAAGATTATATAATATAAAATATATAATGGATGTATGTAATGTGTGTGTGTTCTCACCAGCAACAGTGCCTCCAGATGACTGAGGTATGTTTCCTCGCTGGCCAAGATCCCAGACAGGACCCATTTTCTCGTCTCCAAACCCTTTTCCAGGTCACATTCCATCTGCAACACAGAAAAGACAAAGTTCTAATGCAAAATTTTACAACATAATATTCTTCACACAAATTATATAATCATTTGCTTCTTGTACTCATACATTCTTTTAATGCAAGTTTTCTTTTTATGTAAGTTAGAAGGCACAAATAAAACTTTGTTTTACAGCTACTGTATGATGTATGTGATTCATGTGAGTAGACTGACTACATTGTACATCTTAAACACTGTCAGCCCTGATAAGTTCATTCAACTTAAAAAAAAAAGCAGGGTAACTCATTTCCCTAAAAAAGTTAAGGTATGCATTGTTGAACAAACAAAAAAGTATATGTTCAATGAACCTAGGATTCTCAATAAGAAAGCCTCAAATTTTTAGGTACAATGAACTAATATTGCATGGTTAGAATAACTTTGTCTGCTCCTTAAAGGCAGCAATATTTCAGTAAGTGAAGAATAATTTCATTTTTTGCAGAATCAGAACTGTTTTCTGTAATCAATTGCAATTATTTTGACAGTTATAGTAATACATTCTTTTTTTAAATACCAACAAGTGTTGACAGTTGCATAAAGATGCATAAAAATTTACTTGTAAAATCACGTAGGGGCTCATTTAATCTTGAAATGATCAACAATACCACTCCATAACCCATCTATTTTCTATACCAGTTTGTCTTTGTCCTGTTATGGGTCACATGGGGGCTGAAGGCCTATCCAGCGGTCATTGGGCAAGAGGCGGGGTTCACCTGGACAGGTTGCCAGTCTATTGCAGGGCTGATACATAGAGACAGACAAACGCATTCACACCTACAGTCAATTTAGAGTTTCCAGTTCACCTGACCTGCATGTCTTTGGAAGTGGGAGGAAGCCGGAGCATCCAGAGGGAACCCACGCAGGCACGGAGAGAACATGCAAACTCCACACAGAAAGGAACTGGTCGGCCTCGAACCTTCTTGCTATGAGGCGACAGAGCTAACCACTGAGTCACCGTGCCACTCGATCACCAAGATTCTATTTTAAGCAATAAATTTGTGCTTTGGTAATAGCAATGGGCAAAACTAAACTGACATAAGTTGATTCAACTCAAAAACTCTAACTGAATAAAGAAAAAAAAAAAAAAATNTTTTTTTTTTTTTTTTTTGAGTTAAAACAGTGAGGTTTTAAGGGAAATTTCTATTTGAGCTCAAAAGTGGTGAAGGAAAAACGCTTGCATCTCCAAAAATCCATCAGCAACAAATGCTCTTTGATGAAATCCTCCCTTGCTGTCTGTCATTCCCTTCAGCCCAGCCAACATGAGGAGCATGACAGAAAACAGAAACGGAGAGATTCTTCAGTCTGTCTTGTTTAACCAAGAACTCTGAAATAACCCAAACAGGCAGGGTCTCCCATGGGACCAAAGCTGGTATCTAAATATATATGTGAAAGAACATCCAAATATATAGACGCAACACAACTTATGGTGGAATGTGGAAGCATCCTGTCCCTTGGGCTATCAGAGGATGAAGAGAGGTGAGGGGAAGGAGAGAAGAGAGGAAGATGTGTAAGAGAGGATCTCACAGAAGAAGAAGAAGAAGAAGAAGAAGAAGAAGAAGAAGAAGAAGAGATGGGGAAGGGAAGCAAAACAGAAGATTAAGGAGAAGAAGAGATGGGGAAGGGAAGCAAAACAGAAGATTAAGGGCAATGCAAAAAGAGAGAGATGAAAGACATAGGGGGTGGCTGGATCAAAACAAATAAGGAAATAAAGAGACAAAAACAAGGAAGAGAAGGTGAAAGAGAGGTGGTGGGAAAAACGAGAGGACGAGATAAGAAATCTGATGAGGAGCTGGAAAGAGGCGCAGAGGGGCATCGTGGGAGGAGAGAAACACTGGACAGAGGGAACAAAGACAGAGTGATCAAAAGTAAGGAGCAGGGATACGGTGCAAAGGGAGGACAGAGCTTCACACAACAAATGACATCTTCTGTGATGTGCCAAATAAATAAAGATCTGGCCTCATCTCACCTTTCAAGGGAGTGTTACATCATGTGTGTACAGAGTCTATTTGCATTATCTAGTGTTAGCACTTTTACAAGTAACAGTCTTCCTGATGAGTGGGGTTAAAAGAGGGAAATACAGAGTGTCAAGAAATGAAATAGGAAAGCAAGAGGTCTTTTTGCTGCGATTTCAGCTGATTCAACATCATTAAACTAGAGCTCAGCAAGACACAAAATGCTTTTTATGGACGCGTGTGGGTGAGTGTCTGTGTGAGGGCAGGAGGCAACACCATTGGAGAGAACGAAGAAAATACATCCGGACCAGAAGACAGGATGAGAACCAGACAAGTGATTCATCTTGATGTGTGGGGTTTTCTGCAGCCTGTGATTGAAGACAGAGATTATCTGTGTCTGTGTATGTCAAACCACAGTCTACAAGGGCAGAGCAGAATTCAAGTATGTGAAAAGATGCATGTTAAAAGATGCAATTTCTGGTGGGAAGCTGCATTTAAACATGTGCAGTGAGTACATATGTGTTGCTGGTATCTGTGGGCGTACATGCATTTATATAAATAGGGTAAATGAGCCTGAAACCTGTTTCCGTGGCCACTGCATAAGCAGATGCCATTATGGATATCAAGGGACTGTAGTTGCCTACAAGATTTTGAAATGCAAGATTATTATAGACTTCCTTATCTACAAGTCCATTATCAGCATGTTCACTTCAAGGTATGACATGGACTTGTTTGGCTCCCATCTCCATTGATTAACTAGTCAAGAATCACAATCTGGATGTATTAAGCATATTGTGGACATTTTAAATTAATGTTAGTATTCAACATTTGACCAAAGACACTGCAAATAACTGAACATGAGTAATGACTCAGCATTTAAACATCATTATTTATGTTAGTTATGTTATGTTAGTTATATTTCTATTTACACTTAAAGGACCATACCAGCCATTTTGCATGTTTGAGCCTAATATATTCAATTTTCATACACATAACGTTACTGACAATCATTTTCGAAAGCATACTACTGGAATGTGTATTAAAATATTTTTTTCCTATCTTCCAGACCACCATTGGTTTCAGTTCATTCTGGTATGCTATTAAAATCAATTTGTTGATACTTGAAACGTTCTTGGGATACGTAATCCATCACTGAGAACAAGACGTGTATTCAGGGTTTTTTTTTTTTGAAGTTACGTCATTTTAGCATTTAAGTGCCATAAAAAGCATGGAGTGAATGTATCTCTCCACTGGGGAATACAGTCCCAAAAGAAGACCTACGTTGATCGAAAAATTTAAACAACCGTGACTTCATAAGGCAGCGTAACTATTAGCAGGCGAAACATCGATTTTTAAAGTGGGTGTATCGCTTCAATATTTGATTTTGAAAGATTAAGAGATTTTGCAAAATATTGGGAAAGCTGAAATATGGTTTTATCCNTTTGATTTTGAAAGATTAAGAGATTTTGCAAAATATTGGGAAAGCTGAAATATGGTTTTATCCTTTATGAAATGATTGTCATTAATGTTACATGTATGAAAATTGAATATATTAGGCTCAAAAGTGTAAAATGGCCAGGATGGTCCTTTAAGAACCAGGATTTCAATACACTGAGTTGCACTATTCTCCAGCTTCTTAGCATCCTAGTAGTAAACACAGAAGTCATAACTGTGTAAAGGCTCCACTCAGTAGTTCATAGTGGTTCTCAAACTGTAGTACATGTACCACTAGTTGGAGTTAAAGCACCTTCTGGTGGTGCCTCAGGTGAGTCAGAGGTACTTGGTTGAAAACATTTGAGAACCAATGGTTTAGAGAAAGCAGGTGCAAACTACAAGTAGAATAGTATAGAATTTAATTTAATATTCCTAATTCCTTCCATCCTTCCTTACTTCCTTCTCTTCTTCCCTTCTCTCTCAAGTGATGAATAAAGCAAATCTTACTGACAGACATGTATTATGCATCACACAGCAGTCTAATGATCACGCTGATAAAACACTCAACAGGAATCTGTACTGGACACAACAGCATCAGTTCCTGCAGAAAAAAAGCCCTAATTGGCCAGTAAAAGTAGAATATAAAACAACAAATATGCAAACATGCTTTTTCTTTGCGCTTTAGGAGTGTACAAAGGGAAGGTACTAGAGGTAAATGAGTAATGTTACTACTATACACAGTATGATGCATGGGCTTTGAATCAGCCAATCTCTACGGGTTAACAAGCAAAAGCCTGGGGCAGCAACTGAGCTCCTAAAGTATTTGTGAAATAATAAAAAAAATATATTTCAAATCCTTACCAAGCTACATTCAGTATAGTGGCAAGAGATATGCAACATTTAGATTACAGAATATGTCCGCTAGCAAAATGCATGAGGAACTTCATCTATTTGAAGGACATTTAAGGCAAATCACAGGGATGCAACTTTACCACTGAGCACCATTTTACTGAACTAAGAGAGGGAGGATGGGAAGCATAAAGTGTTTATTAATGGTTTCAGACCCCAGACACCCCCCACCCCCACGGATCTCCCCACATCTCCAGACATATCATCTTTTATTCATCATCATGGCAACTAATGAGCTCCTCTCTGAATTCAGACGCCACAAACTAAAGGAGTGTCTGGCTGTAAAAAAAAAACAAAAAACAANAAAAAAAACAAAAAAAAACACACACACACACACACACACACATTCTGCCTGATCTGGATATATTTGGGTTTGTGTGTATATATTTTCGCTATGTGCTCCTGTCTGCTTACATTTCACATTTGAACCCACTCTTAAACCCATTCTATTCCAGCTCAAATAACATCCCTTAGCACTGGCTCTAACATAATTTAAGAATTATAATTTGCTCCTGTTTTTTTTTTTTTTTTTTTTTTATGCATGGATAATATTTGCAGGAGATACATGAAAATCAATACAAACAGTGTTTATCTGTAAGGCATGAGAGTAGCTCAACGGCAGGAGGCTCATACAGAAATGGAGAAGCGGTTGCCATAATAATATTACTCTCCATCCCTCTATTTTTCCCATAGAGTGTGGGAAACTGTCACCTTCAATAAACAGTCAGAGCCAGGTTGGAAAAGAGAGAAATGAGTAGCAATATGTGCCTGTTTCCACATTCTATTAACCCTTTTCAACTTTCATTTTTGAATATTTTTGTCTGTTGAGCATCCTTGCTCTCTGACATGTGTGATGAGATTGCTTCCTGTTTTGTCATGTCTCCCATGAAACAGAGCTATCTGAGCTACAGGAAACAGCCAGATTACTTGAACTCTAGCACTAGTTATGATTATTAGGTCCACCAAGGAGGTTTTGTTTTTTACCTGTGCCCTTTGCTTTTTTTCTTCTCCCCTATGCTAATGCTCCCGCCATTGCTGCCCACTACTCCTAATAAGGATAATGAAAGTTTAAAAAAAACATACTACTACCTCTACCAAAGGAGGTTATGTTTGCTTGTCTATCAGCAGCATATCTCAAAGAGTTATTTACAGATTTGGATGAAATTTGCAGGACAGACAAATAATGTTGATAGGAAGACATATTTTAAGTTTGGAGGTGATCCAGATCATATTCTGGATCTGGGATCCAGAAGAATTTTTTTAGCCTGTAAAATCAGTACGAATGGGCCAATTTCAATTCAATTTAGCATGGTCTTTTTTCTTCTGCTTGTTAGAACATACATATTGTCTATAGGCTATAATTAGTGCTTTTCTACTTCAACTTGCATTACAATAGATGTGATAAATACTGACAGACGGGTAGTCTATATGAGATATGTGTGACCCTGCACCCCTCCATGACTTTTAAGTTTAGAAGAAACCAAAATGCACAAACAGTTAAAGTCCAGGGAAGACATGATGCTTTATAATGATGCAAAGCTCAGTCTTTCCGAGACCCTTAATCCAAAAAGATTAGTCTCCTGGAGCTTGATAGGAAATGAAGCAAATGTAATACCAACAGACGGCAGTAAGGAAGAGAAGGAGAATTAAACCATTTTAAGGGGAAAAGATTCACAAAATCAAGGCCATATTTAGTTAAATGTGTTGGAGGAGGAAAAATATTGGAAAACCATTTATCTAAACAAGAATTATAGGATGTAACAGCATATTTATCATATTTCAATAGACTTTCAGTCAGAGAAGTGCAGGGAGGAGCTGGATTGTGGTACAGAAGAGATACTGTGGAAAATTAAATAAGATGTTGCTGGTCTTGATGATTCATCACAATGACATCACAAAGCCACTGGCTCCTGCTGAGCCAATCAGAGCTTGTCTGGGCTCTGACTCATGAATAAGAGGAGCAGACTAGGTTGATCCTTGAAGAGGGAAAGTCGAAGGGCAGATGAAGGACGATGGAACCACAATTTTAGTGAGAATCAGAGAGAGCATGGGGAACTTGAGGAAGGATAATTGCTGTATGGCTGGATAATAAATGAATGGGCTTCTGCCAATTCCTAAACAAAGGCATGTTACTCAAACATTAACACAATGTACAGCATCAGGTTTACTCAGGGATTCTGTGCCTAAACGTGAGTTTGCTCAGCAAATCCCCTTCAGTTTCTTCAACACTAAATCAATTATGCTGCTCTAAAAGAAAAGGATGTCAGCGAGTGTGTGTGTGTGTGTGTGTGTGTGTGTGTCCATGGCTGTGTGTGAGTGCGCATGCGTAAATTAAAATCTGAGAGAGTTACAAGCTCACAGGTCAAAGATCAGGTTCAGTCAAGGGACTCATCATTTATTGGCAGATTTGAACCATCAGTCAGATTGACAGGTGCTCGCAACCTCTGACAGTGAGCACAGACTGAGGGGGCGGAGTTAGTGATCTCACTTCATGACCACTCATGCAATTACCTCCTCCAAGGACACGCTGGAGAAAGACAATATTAGCCTATTAGATTCTCCCATGATAAATGCAGCCTCAAGGGGGCACAAGCCAGTGTCCTCCTTGTGCCGGTCCCAAGCCCGAATA